>LR812519.1:20135215-20145215 GCA_903798195.1 Danio kyathit
GAATGTGTGTATGTACAGTATACAGTATGTGTGTATATGTGTGTATATGTATGTGTGCATGCTTGTATGTGTGTGCGTATGTGTATGTACAGTATGTGTGTGTGTGTGTGTGTGTGTGTAGGGGCGCCGCTGGCCAGTACGGGCCCTATGACAACATTCTGATGTTGTTGCGCACAAAAGTGGATAGACATGGGGTGCGGGGGGTGTGTAGGTAGTTGGTGTTGCGGACGAAAGTAAAGAGGGGGGGGAAGGGGTGAGATTGGGGTGGCCCTAATAGTAACTCTGGGGGCCCCAAAACAGCGTGGGCCCTTAGAATCATCCAAACCCCCCCCCCCCTACTGGCCCCCCTGCATATGTGTGAGTATTCATAAGGTTTGAGGGGCAAGGTAGAGCGTTGGAGTCCATCATTTACCTGCAGTGTGTGTGTGTGTGAGTGCATTAATCAGCCTGAAAGAGCAGCAGCTGACATCCTTTATACACACTAGCAAGCACACCCACACCAGTCACAAAGCCATAACGGAGTCACCACAGAGCTGGAGAGCGTGTTTATTTGTTTTTCATTTCACGTCCTTGGCTCTTCCTCTATCTTTTGTTTTATTTGTGCCATTTCTCTCTTATTCCTTACACGCCCTAAAAGCCTTCGCTCTTATTCCTTCTCGTCCCTTCATTTTTTTTTTCCCTCCTCATTCAATTCGCATCTCTGATGATAAATCCACTTCAAATTCTCATCTCTTCTCATTTTTTCACTCATTTTCCTGCCTCTCTCCAGAATCCTAATTCTTGTTTGTCAAGTAGCATTTCTAATGCTTTGGCTGAGATGTCACAGACAGCAAACTCACGGGGAAAGTGCAGTGATGCATGGCTACACCAGCGTATACTTGTGCATGTGACTGAGCAGATTGATTTGGTGCCACTAACTTAATACATATTTTTTTGTGCACCCCTAGTTTTATGGCTGCAACATTTTGCTTCGTGCTGCGTGTGTGTCTGAAAAACAGATTAGAAAGGGTAGAAGGGGCCAGGGATGAAAAAGTAGCAACATAATGAAAGAAAGCGGCTGGTTTAAGGGCAGAAAAACAGACTGCCTTGGTTTTTGCAACCTTCTATACATGTTAAGCGACTGTAGGAAAGTGTTTGGACATTTCAGTTACACATAAAAGCTGCAATTCAAGCATAAATTACGCATTTGGCAGATGTTTTTACACAACGTGACTTACATGCCATTCAACTAAAACTTTTTTTTTTTTCAGTTCATGTATTACCTAAATAAAACTGACAACCTTGGTGTGACAAATGCCAAACTCTAGTGATTAAGCTGCAGGGAGAAAATCTTACTGTTTAAATAAATAGCACTTGACTTGATGTTTTTTCAATGTCATTCACTTATTGAGCTTAAATGTTCAAAGTCTTAGTGGGCTTGCTTCAGATGTCACAGAGCATATTATTGAAACCATTTCAACATATTTTCATCACAAAATCAACTTTTTTGATACACGGGTTGCACAGTGGTATGCACATGCACAGTGACATGATGTTCATGCTTAATCAGTAATACAAAATATTAATATAAAAATTAAAAGACAGAGAAAATAAAAGAAAGAACAACAAACAATTTTAATTAAAAGAACATATTAAACAAATGAAAAAAAATCAAGTGGAAATCCTATAGAAAATGTATGTTGGCCTAGTTATCCTTTATTTATATATATATATATATATATATATATATATATATATATATATATATATATATATATATATATATATATATATATATATTATATATATATATATATATATATATATACAGTTAAAGTAAGAATTATTAGCCCCCTTTGAATTTTTTTCTTCTTTTTTAAATATTTCCCTAACAATGTGTAACAGAGCAAGGACATTTTCACAGTATGTCTGATAATATTTTGTCTTCTGGAGAAAGTCTTTTTTCTTTTATTTGGATAAAATAAAAGCAGTTTTTAATTGTTTTACATCCATTTTAAGGTCAAAATTATTAGCTCCTTTAAGCTAATTTTTTTTCGACAGTCTACAGAATAAACCATCATTATACAATAACTTGCCTAATTACCCTAACCTGCCTAGTTAATCTAATTAACCTAGTTAAGCCTTTAAATGTCACTTTAAGCTGTATAGAAGTGCCTTGAAAAATATCTAGTCAAATATTATTTACTGTCATCATGGCAAAGAAAAAATAAATTAGTTATTAAAAATGAGTTATTAAAACTATTATGTTTAGAAATGTGTTGAAAAAATCTTCTCTCCTTTATACAGAAATTGGAGAAAAATAAACAGGGGGCTAATAATTCAGGGGGGCTAATAATTCTGACTTCAACTGTATACACATACACATATACATACATACATATTTTTATACTTATACTTTATATATATATATAAAGGAATGATGAATATGAATGTTCATTCATTCATTCATTCATTCATTCATTCATTCATTCATTCATTCATTCATTCATTCATTAAAAAAGATGTTCTTTCATTACATTACTGTTAGTTTAAACCTATATGAAGTGTTGTATCATTTATGAATCATCACAGTAATCATTATCTTTGTAAATAAATGTTACTATACTGTAATTATTCAAATATACTTCCCAGCTTTAAAATATATGTACACTTAAGTACTCAAGGTCTAATGAAAATACTCTTTTTTTTTTTTTACCCGAGAGTTCATTCATTCATTCATTTTCTTGTCGGCTTTGTCCCTTGCGGGGTCGCCACAGCGGAATGAACCGCCAACTTATCCAGCACGATTTTACGCAGCGGATGCCCTTCCAGCCGCAACCCATCTCTGGGAACTTCCACACACACATTCACACTCATACACTATGGACAATTTAGCTTACCCAATTCACCTGTACTGCATGTCTTTGGACTGTGGGGGAAACCGGAGCACCCGGAGAAAACACACGCGAACCCAGGGAGAACATGCAAACTCCACACAGAAACGCCAACTGACCCAGCCCAGCCGAGGTTCGAACCTGCGACCCAGCGACGTTCTTGCTGTGAGGCAACAGCACTACCCACTGCGCCACTGGGTTGCTTACCCGAGAGTAAACAACTTAATTTATTTTTTTTCAACAAAAGCTAAACCTTTAATAAAAGTATACAATAAAAAGAAGAACATTCAAGCCCATATGAACACAAATGTAAAAAGAAGATGTTCCGACATAGGCTCATTCTAAAAACGTAGTCCTATATACATTTCTGGAGATCGCGAATTATGTAGCCAGAGGTACGTATGGCTGCATTTCATTTTTAAAACAAATCCTATGGGGGGGGTATGATGGCTTTCTTTTGCATACTTACCAGCTGAACGTTTACGTCCATATGGACGGCTTTCCTGCTGTTACCAGTTTGTCCAGTTAGCTCGCCATGTATGTTGGTGGACTTGAGACGCAGACAGGAGATGACTCCGACGCAGGGGTTTGAGTCAGATGAAGAACGGTTCCAGATGCCAAAAAATAAAATAAACAAGTAAATAACAGGCTGAGAATGTGGTGAAACGTGTTAAAAATCAGACAAGGGCTTTTCTTTTTCTGGCTTGCTTTTTAAATTTGTCGGTTGGGTTTAGGGAAGTGAGTGGGCGGGTCAATCGGTGCTTTTTAAAATACTATTGGTTGGGTTTAGGGAAGGAGGAGGGTGGGTCAGTCAATCGGTCAGTCATTCAGTCACTCAGTCAGTCGACAGCAGCTTCAAAGAATGCATTATGATGTCTGTTGACTGCCTAGTACTCATTAGCCTTTATGAACTTCAACGATATAGTGCAATAGTTCACCCAAATTAAATACATTTACTCACTATTTACTCAGCCTCAAGTGGTTCCAAACCTTTATGAGTTTCTTTTTGCCGTTAAAAACAGCCTCTAGAGGATTTACGAGAGAACATCAGGCGCGAATGGCACTTACGAGAGAAATTTGAGATTTTAAAAAGCATAAACAGCAGCCTCTGGTGGATTTGTGAAAACAAAAACTGCAAAAAACAGCCCCTGTGATGCATTTGGCGCTTCTCTAAAATGTATATAGAGGTACGTTTTCAAAATGAGCCTGGGTTGTCTTTTTCCAAGTAGACGTTTACATTACAGAGAAGTACCAAAAAGCAAAAAGCTTTTTGCTTTCCTTCTTTTATTGTTGCATACCAATGACATTAACAACAACATCAAACCAATTCCTGCTTAAAAACAATGACTTAAGATGCTGCATGGTGCATGTCAGTCCAGCAGGTACAATATCAATATAGTAATGTAATGTAATGTGTATTTACATAGCTCATTTATCATGTATGGCCATACATATGTGTATTGGTCTCTCCACACCACCACCAGTGTGCAGTATCAACTTGGATGATGCGACGGCAGCCACAGGACAACAGTGCCAGTGCGCTTACCACACACCAGCTATTGGTGGAGTGAAGAGTCAGTGATAAAGCCAATTCGGTGGATGGGACTGATTGGGAGGCCATGAACGATAAGGGTAGATGGAGGGAATTTGGCCAGGACACTCCGGTTACACCCCTACTCTTTACACGAAGCGCCATGGGATTTTTAATGACCACAGAGAGTCAAGACCTTAGTTTAACGTCTCATCGGAAAGACCGTATTAACATTGTCTTTTTAACAAAAAACATGCATCTGTCCACATATAGTATGTGAACACAGTCTCATAGTCCACCATTTCTTTTTTGTTAGTGAAGTACTCACACCTAGCAACTGAGTATACGTATAATACATGTGTATGATATCACAGTTTTTTGCGAAATCACATTTAAATGGTATCACTTTTAAAACCTTTCACTTCAAAACCTATTTTTTAAAGCTTGCATTTCAAGCCCCTAAAACATTGCATTTCCAAGCCCCCCAAAAAGTTGTCTGTGTTCATTTGAAAACTGTGATGTAAACACCCCCAAAGAACAAAAACAAAAACAAAAAAACACTTGCAAAAACGTCTATGAAAAGCTTGTTTTAAACTAGAAGAATTTACAGTATAGAATCACGTTTTGATTTTTTTTTTTCTCTTAACCATCACCGACCTTATTATTTTCAAGGTAAGATTCATGACCAAACAAGTCTTTGATAGCTGAAATGTGAGGTCGCATGTACAAAAGAGAGTGTCATTAAGCTTTGGCTGTTTGAGAAAAAAACAAACATTCAGGCTGTGGAGTGGATGTATTTAATGCTAACAGTGGGAGAAAACAGTATAAGAGCAGAAGGTGTTATTGAACAGGTAATCTTCATTCTGTGTGAAGCTGCAGGGGTTAATCCTGACTTTGACCTTCTGGATTAATCTCTCAGGGATGGTTAACCCCATGACCTCTGTAATCACCATGGAGACAGCATGACCGCCAAAGTGCAACGGTGAGTAACTCTTTTCTGCTATCACGGGTGCGCAAAAGTGCATGATGGGTAAATGGCTGGATGTGTACAAGAATGCATTAAATGAACATGCAGCTTTTAAGAATGCATTATGATGTCTGTTGACTGCCTAGTAAACATTAGCCGTAAACTGTATGCAAGTACAGTTGAAGTCAGAATTATTAGCCCCCCTGTTAATTTTTTTCCCCAATTTCTGTTACCCATCACTCAATTTGGGGGATTTACACCTACCTAAATTTAAATAGTAACAGTTCCTGACTCAGTAAGCTACAAAAACAAACTGGGTATCATTGGAAAGAAGACACTTTGAGCTTTACTGTGGTAAAAGGGGATGTTACATGTTAAAAAATATATAAAGTTATACATTATGAAGTCATGAGAAAAAAAAAATGTATTGTGTTCAATATTTGTTTTTCCATATAGAAACACAGGAAAACATTAATGTAATGTCCTAGAAGAAAATATGAATTGAAAGCCAAGTGTCTCATGAGTTTATATTTCAAATTTGATGAAGATAGCATGCAAAATGAGATTTCTGTAAAAAGTTTTCTGAGACTATATCGGTGTCCTCCTTTCCCTCACTGTCAGAGGCACTTTCTCTAAAATGACAATCCCAAACTAACACATTAACAGTTACTGAATAATTTGGTCTACATTCACAGTTTATGTATCTTTGAAAAGAAGAAACTGTGGGCTTTATTATCCATCATCTAGAGTTTATAATGCTCAAAATGAAAAAAAGTTATAGATGCTTAAGTAATGTAAAAAAATTGCACCGCACCAAACATTTTATTATTTCATAAACAAATGTGTGAAATCGGAAAAAGGAAAAAAGATTTTTTGGTCCCACTTTATATTGTCGCTTATACCTGTGAACTTACATGGTAATTAGATGTGTAAGTAGTATGTAACTACAGTGTATGTACACACTGGTACAGAGTATTTACTTGTGTATACTGGTGTAACTACACTCATGTAACAACCAACTGAATAGTATGTGTAAGTACAAATGTGTAACAGGACATTGGTAACAACAGTAGGAAAGTACACATCTGTAACAAGAATTATGTAAGTGCATTGTGTAACAACAATATGTACTTGCAGATGTTTTCCCACTTCCACACCTGTTTGCAGATCATGCACTTGTGAACACTGTATGGCAGAACTAATGCTGCATTAGAAGGTTTCACCTTGTGATACAAGTGTACTTGCATGGTAAATCCACAGGATCCACTCAATATAAAGTGTAAAATGGTCACAAATTACTGTTCATACATTCATTTATTTTCTTTTCGGCTTAGATGGGTTGCAGCTGGAAGGGCATTCACTGTGTAAAACATATGCTGGATAAGTTGGTGGTTCATTCCGCTGTGGCGACCCCAGATTAATAAAGGGACTAGGCCAAAACAAAAATGAATTTTATTTTAAACTTTATATTGTGGACTGTTCCTGTGGAGTTACCATGTAACTACACTGTTATTAAAGTGTTGCATAGAAGATATTTCTACAAGTTACACAGTAATTTGTGACCATTTTACACTTTATATTAAGTGGACAGTTCCTGTGGAGTTACCATGTAAGTACACTGGTATCACGGTGAAACCTTCTAATGCAGCATTAGTTCTGCCATACAGTGTTCACAAGTACATGATCTGCAAACAGGTGTGGAGGTGGGAAAACATCTGCAAGTACATATTGTTGTTACACAATGCACTTACATAATTCTTGTTACAGATGTGTACTTTCCTACTGTTGTTACCAATGTCCTGTTACACATTTGTACTCACACATACTATTCAGTGTGTTGTTACATGAGTGTAGTTACACCAGTAATACAAAAGTAAATACTATGTAAACGTGTGTACATACACTGTAGTTACATACTACTTACACATCTAATTACCATGTAAGTTCACAGGTATAAGCGACAATATAAAGTGGGACCGATTTTTTCAACACATTTCTAAACATAATAGTTTTAATAACTCATTTCTGATAACTGCTTTATTTTGTCTTTATTTTGTTTTGAAATAAAACAAATAAGACTTTCTCCAGAAGAAAAAAAATATTATCAGACATTCTGTGAAAATTCCCTTGCTCTGTTAAACAACATTTGGGAAATATTTAAAAAAGAAAAAAATTCAAAGGGTGGCTAATAATTCTGACTTCAACTGTATATAAACATAATATAGATACAAATAATAACTTCTAGTTGATCATTTAGAAAAGTGGCAGAAGGTAGATTTTTCCTATGAATCATCTATTGAATTGCATCCCAATCCTCACAAATACTGCAGAGGACCTACTGCAGAGGTGTCCAAACTCGTTCCTGGAGGGCCGGTGTCCTGCTGAGTTTAGCTCCAACTTGCTTTAACACACCTGCCAGGAAGTTTCTAGTATATCTGAGCTTGATTAGCTGGTTCAGGTGTGTTTGATTAGGGTTGGAGCTAAACTCTGACCCCTAAACACCCCTGACCTAATGGAACCCGCATGGACCCAAGCTTCTCACAGAAATCAGTCAAGTTTGGTGAAAGAAAAATCATGGTTTGGGGTTACATTCAATATGGGGGTGTGCGAGAGATCTGCAGAGTGGATGGCAACATCAACAGCCTGAGGTATCAAGACATTTGTGCTGCCCATTACATTACAAACCACAGGGAAGGGAAAATTCTTCAGCAGGATAGCGCTCCTTCTCATACTTCAGCCTCCACATCAAAGTTTCTGAAAGCAAAGAAGGTCAAGGTGCTCCAGGATTGGCCAGCCTCAGTCACCAGACATTAACATTATTGAGCATGTCTGGGGTAAGATATAGGAGGCATTGAAGATGAATTCAAAGAATCTTGATAAGACTTTTGTCTAAGCAAAGTCAGATCTCACTGTCCTAATTAAATAATTCAAAATCAAGGCGTGATCATATTTTATTTTAGTAAAATAAGCGTAATCTAGAGGCCTTTGCCTTTATATAAGCCACTTCTGATACCAAATGATCAACTAGAAGTCAAGTTATAATTTGTTGTTCATAAAACTTGGATAGGCGACAAGACTTCTGTCAGGTAGTGTACATACTGCATAGTTGAAGTCAGAATCATCAGCCCCCTGAATTATTAGCCCCCCCCCCCCCCCCCCCCATTATTTTTTTCCCCAATTTCAGTTTAACAGAATGTGTTTTTCACACATTTCTAAACATAATAGTTTTAATAACTCATCTCTAATAACTGATTTATTTTATCTTTGTCATGATGACAGTAAATAATATTTGACTAGGTATTTTTCAAGACACTTCTATACAGCTTAAAGTGACATTTAAAGGCTTAACTAGGTTAATTAGGTTAACTAGGCATGTTAGGGTATTTAGGCAAGTTATTGTATAATGATGGTTTGTTCTGTAGACTATCGGAAAAATATATAGCTTAAAGGGGCTAATAATATTGACCTTAAAATGGTGTTTAAAAAATGTAAAATTGCTTTTATTCTAGCCGATATAAAACAAATAAGACTTTCTCCAGAAGAAAAAATATTATCAGACATACTGTCAAAATGTCCTCGCCCTGTTAAACATTATTTAGAAAATATTTTAAAAAGAAAAATAAATTCAAAGGGGGGCTAATAATTCTGACTTCAGCTGTATATACTGTACACAATTTTTCCATAAGTAGTTCAAATTTAAGTATCAACATGGTTTAATGATTCATTAATCAACATTTCCCAAAACTATATTTCTAGTGAACATTCGCAAACACCTGGATGGATGGATTTGTGTTAATCTCAAACTTGTTAATAAGCACCTGAGAAACACCATTAACAATAGTGCTAACAAAAGTACTGTAATTGACTGACATGACAGATGTGTGTTACATTTTAGAAAGTTTATCAAACATCGACAGGGAAGAGAAAGTTGAAAAATAAGTAAACCTGTAAAAAAACTGCTGCAAAAGGGATCATATCAGTTTATAAGTGCACATTTATTTATATTTAAATAGCATATTGTGAGCATGACACTTCTTTCAAGAAAAATGTTACTGTATTTTACTAACGGCAAACTTTTAGTACTCTGTAAATGGTCGTGTAGCTCAGATGTAACCCCGGTTCCTTTTTGCACTTCTCAAGAATGAGTTCTTGACCATGAAGCCAGCAGACCATGAGCTATTTCACTTGCAGCAGCAGCTTAAATGGAATTGACTGTGCAGATGGTGATCGCGTCGAAGGAGGAAGGACGAAAAATAAAATCCATTATTACAGGCAGCTCTGTTAAATTTTAGTAGCCTACACCCATCAATATGTGCCAGGAGAATATCATAAATGCTTATCCCTGCACACGACATCTGGCCTTTAAACACTCGGCTACAAACCTTAACTGATAGAAATATGGTAGGTTATAATGTCAGTCTCTCTCTCTCTCTCTCTCTCCCTCTCTCTCACACACACACACACACACACACACACTGCAAACACAGTTAAGCCACCCAATTTTAAAGTGATGAATAATACAGCTTAATTGATCAGAGAGCAGTGAGTAAGAGCCTGCAGTGTTTGCAGGTGCAACAGAGCTTTTAATAATGGTACACATCGGCTCATAGAAAATAAACACAGTGCAGA
>LR812519.1:20147715-20220215 GCA_903798195.1 Danio kyathit
CGACAGATACTATATATATTATACACATAGTATATATAAAGTATTTTTACCATCTGCTGAATGCATACTGTTAATGAAAAAGATCAAAACAAGAGCTAAACATAATTCATGATTTTCATGTAATTAAACCTATTCAAATCAAAGTTGTTACCAAGCTGACTCACTGAATAGCATACTATAAAGGCTGTCAACTTTTTCAAAACCTACCACCATTTTCCTTTAAATTGTTTGAATACTTGCATATGTTTCTGTTACATTTTATAATATTTTATAATATTTTATAATATTTTTTATTTTTACCAAAATAGCTAAAAGCTGCTGTTTTCTGTTTCTTTGTTTCTACTGTGACAAATCAAAACTTCTAAGTCACTGTTACTCTCATCAACATCCTAATATTTAACAAGACAGAGTAAATAAATAATGATTACAGTATAATATAAATTACAGCAATTGAGCCTGACTATTTACATACTTTAAACATAATTTTGTTAGACGAGATTTGTTTTTAACAGAGCAGCCAAGCAGCAGATCAAATACTTTGGATCATGACTAGATTGTAATATAAAAAAAAGTAGTTTTAAAGAAGCCTCCCCAATATTGATGTGAATAAAATAAAAACAAGCTCATGCGTCCGAGAGCTTTCTGGTGAAAATAACACTCAGACACACACACCACAGACTAATAATAAATTACAGTGCATCATGAAAAATACAGTGATTCTGAAAATAAACCGCACACTTTCCTAGGCCACTAGAGAATGTGGGAGAACAGCACAAGTAGTGACGGCTCATAACTACAACAGCATAACTGATAATCATGTCACTGTGTATACTTTGATTTATAAATGATCATACCAGATGAGCATCACTGAAACATACAAACATGTAGTTTTTATGATACAATACACTGCATTAAACATGAATAATAATGAGCACTTATTTTGTTTATCAGGTGAAGTGTAATCAAGTAATGTCAAGACAAACCAAACAAAACTGCAAAAAATATACGTAGTTATTAGTTATTCAAACTAACAGTCTCACTTTAAAAATATGTTAATAATAATAGAATAAATCATAAAAAGTTGAATAAATGTTGATGTGTCAGCCTAAAAATGCACAAACAAACAATTTATTGCACCACAGATTTAGCCCATGCTTTGGCTTTATTTGTTTCCGCACATTAAACTTGTATAGGAGAGCGAACTCACACATTAAAATGACATATTTCACCTGTAAGGTCGCACATGCTCATTTGCTCATAAATGCACAAAGAAACTTCTCTAACCGACCCAAACTGAACAGCTCCTTCTAATTTGAATCTAGCCTGCAGCTTTTCACATTTTTTTATCAGTGCTTATTTGTTTACCTGTTTTGATGAATTATTCACAAATGCCATCATTAATTAATTTATTCATTCAAAATTGGAAAACACTGTATCCTTGGGTGATGCATTGTGAAACTCACGTTGCTAGATGAAAATCCTCAGAAAATCAGCTATATCATGCAGACGCTGATTAAACACTGGCAGATTTTTGGCTACAACCTAAGTTGTTTGCGAAGCAGTTTACATATTTTAGTAAATATGAATTTATTATCCATCTAATCTATCCATCCATCTACAGTATTGATTTCATTTTATATCCATCTATATAGCCTATCTGTATGTATGCTTATGATAAGGTTCATCCATATACAGTAGATATATCCCTATTCATCTTTGCACAATCCATACTTCCAAGCATCTATCTATCAATTCATCCATTCACACATAACCATGCATTAACCTATTTACATCCATCCATCTACTGTATATTAATACATCTGTATCCCACCATCTATATTCACCCATCCAATCTAATTATTCTGTATGTAAATTAAGCATGGGCTAACTCTGTCCTGGAGGGCCGGTGTTCTGCAGAGTTTTGCTCCAACACTAATCAAACACACCTGAACATGCTAATCAGTGGCATCAAGATCATTAGAAATATACAGGCAGGTGTGTTTGATTAAGGTTGGAGAACTCTGCAGTACACCGGCACATGCATTTTATCTATATACTGAAAATCCATCAATCCATCCATCTACAGTATATACTGCCCATCCATCTATCCAGTCATCCATCTATCTGTATACGGCACATCCATCCATCCATCTACAGCAGGGGTGCTCAATCCTGTTCCTGGAGATCTACCTTCCTGCATAGTTCAGCTCCAACCCCGATCAAACACACCTGAACCAATTAATTAGGACCTGAACAGCACTTGATAATTACAGGCAGGTGTGTTTGATATGGGTTGCAACAGAAATCTGCAGGAAGGTAGATCTCCAGGAACAGGATTGAGCACCCCTGATCTACAGTATATACTGCCCATCCATCCATATGTATACTGCTCATCCATCCATCCACAGTATATACTGCATATCCATTCATCTATAAATTGGCCATCCATCCATCCATCAATATGCTGCACATCCATCCATCTATATATGCACATTCATCTATCTACATACCACACATTCATCCATCCATCTATATAGTGCCTGTCTATCCATCCATACATCTATACACTGCGCATCCATACATCCATCTATATACATCCATTAATCAATCCATCCATCATCCATCCATCTATATAGCGCACATCCATTTACCTATATACTGTACATCCACCAATCCATCAATCCATACTGAACACCCATCCATTTATATACTGCATATTCATCCATCCATCTACTGTTTATACTGCCCATCCATCCATCCATCTGCATGCTGCACATCCACCCATCCATCCATCTATATACTGCATATCCATTCATCCATATACTGGCCACCCATCTATCCATCCATTCATCCATATAATACCCATCTACATCCATCCAATCCATTCAATCATCTATATACTGCACATCCATTCATCTGTATACTGAACATCCATCTATATACTGCATATCCATTCATCCATATATACACTGCCCATCCATCCATCTGTAGACTGCACATCCAACCATCTATATACTGCATATCCATCCATCTATATACTGCACATCCAACTATCTACAGTATATACCACACATCCACACATCCATCCATCTATCTATATACTGCACATCTATTTACCTATATAATGCACATACATACATCCATCCATCAATCCAACCATCCATCTGTATACTGAACATCATCTATATATACACTGCCCATCCATACATCCATCCATCCATCCATCCATATACTGCATATCCAATCATCCATATATACACTGCCCATCCATCCATCCATCCATCCATCCATCCATCCATCCATCCATCTATATACTGCATATCCAATCATCCATTTATACACTGCCCATCCATCCATCCATCTATATACTGCATATCCAATCATCCATATATACACTGCCCATCCTTCCATCCATCAGTATACTGCACATTCAACCATCTATCAATCCATCTATATACTGGCTATCCATCCATCCATCCATCCATATACTGCACATCGATTTACCTATATACTGCACATCCATCCTTCCAAGTACTACATATCCATCTATCGACATCCATCCATCATTCATCCATTCATCTATATACAACATATATATATATATATATATCCATTCCTACTTAATGTGTATCCAACCACCCATCATTGTATCAACAATATTTGTTTGTACATTATACATCAGTACAGGTATGTACATCTGATACACCTATTTATATCAATCTATACTGTATATCTATTCATCCATCATTATTTACCTTACTTCTAATTTTCCCTATAGCACATGGTTTCATTAGTAATCAACCATTGCAAACTGTGCAATAACCTAATCACATCCAAAGGCAACCCCTCCAGTCCAGCCCGACAATCCCATGGCTTACATTTTAAAGCCAGGACTCTGATCTGGTAATGCTTTGGCAATACAAATGTACTACTATTCGTCATGCCAATGAAGTCTCTCTCTCTCTCTCTCTCTCTCTCTCTCTCTCTCTCTCTCTGTGTGTGTGCGTATCCCCATGTGTAAAGAAGTGAAGTCAGCAGAGGTTGTGCATCAGTAGTCTGTTTAATAGAATCCCTGTGTCTTAACATGGCTGTCTGAACGTTAGTCAGGAATACTCTTTGCCTAGTGTCTTTAATCATACTTTGCTGGGAAAAAAAGCTGCACTCTCAGTAAATGCACACCCGTGATAAAACACTCTTAGTCCTTCAAGCTTTACAGATGCTCCTCTCACATACACTCTTGAGGTGTAACATTAAATGACAACAAACTTTGCACACTTGACATGAATGCAGCTTTGTTGATAATGGGAGCAATTTGAAGTTTTGCCATATTGCTCACATGTGGTGTAGATTGGGTATTAGATTGAAGGTCTGTGGGAAAAGAAAGAAATGATGCTGAACAAAACTTCTGAAGCTTCAGGGTGTTTTGACACTTGGTTGAATTGCTTTATGTGTCTGTGAAGAGTATTAGGGGAGAAAAATTAAATTAAATTAAATTAAGGCTGCATGATGGCGCAGTGGGTAGCATGATCACCTCACAGCAAGAAGGTCGATGATTCAAGCCTCGGCTGGGTCAGTAGGCATTTCTGTGTGGAGTTTGCATGTTCACCCTGTGTTTGCGTGGGTTTCCTCCAGGTGCTCCAGTTTCCCCCACAAGTCCAAAGACATGTGGTATAGGTGAATTGGGTAGGCTAGACTGTCCATAGTGTATGTGTGTGAATGAGTGTGTATGGATGTTTCCCAGTGATAGGTTGCAGCTGGAAGGGCATCCGCTGCGTAAAACATATGCTGGATAAATTGGCGGTTCATTACGCTGTGGCGACCCCAGATTGTTAAAGGGACTAAGCCGAAAAGAAAATGATTAAATTAATTATTTAATTTAATTAAATAAAAAATAACATTTAATTTAATAATTATAAAATGTAATAAAATTTAATAAAATTTAAAAATAAATAAAATATATAAAACAAATAAAACAAAAGAAAATAAATAAAAGAAATAAATAAAAGAAAAATTTAATTTAATTAAATTTAAAAATTAAATAAAAATAAATAAATTAAAAAATAATTAAATAAATAAACTTAAAAATAATTAAATTAAATTAAATTAAAAGTGATGGTTAAACCTAAAACTTAAACATCATCATTCAATTATAAATACATAGGCTTAATCGCCTTTACTAAAAGGGAGATAATATAAATAAAAAATAAAAAACACTTTCCTCATCTTGTTGATGTTGGCATCCATCCAAATGCTACAATATTTTGGAGTAAATGCACATCACTTGACAGTATGCTTTCCACTAACACCATATTCAGCCAAGTGTTTGTTTTTGTGCGAGACTGACAAATCAAACTTCTGTTGTGGATGTTCTAATGTTGTTCTGCATTTACAATTCTAATTTCCTATTCAGTCTATGTGAGTATCTTAACTTTGCATAGTGTTGAGCTGATGCTGCTCATGGTAAATTATAAGAATATATTTTAGTATTGGGGCGACGCGGTGGCGAAGTGGGTAGCACAGAAAGAAGGTCACTGGTTCGAGCCTCGGCTGGGTCAGTTGGCGTTTCTGTGTGGAGTTTGCATGTTCTTTGTGTGTTCGCGTGGGTTTCCTCCAGGTGCTCCAGTTTCCCCCACAAGTCCAAAGACATGTGGTATAGGTGAATTGGGCAGGCTAAACTGTCCATAGTGTATGTGTGTGAATGAGTGTGTATGGGTGTTTCCCAGTGATGGGTTGCAGCTGGAGTAAAAAACATATGCTAAGTTGGCAGTTCATTCTGCTGTGGCGACCCCGGATTAATAAAGAGACTAAGCCGAAAAGAAAATGAATGAATGAATGAATGAATGAATGAATGAATAAAAAATTTAGTATCACAGTAAAAAAAACAGCAAGTGTAGCAGTTTATCGCTGGGCCAGTACCAGTTTTTTTTATTTCACTATAGTCACACACACAATGCATCTGGATTTTATTGTCAATTTACCATTACCATTTAAATGTCATATTCCACACACACACACACACACACACACACACACACACACACACACACACACACACACACAGAATTATAATTTAAAAGTCCCATAATGTGCTTTGAAATGTGCAATTTTTATTCGAAATTTGACGTAATCTCACAGCCAATAGTGTTTTTACCACAGCTCTGCCAGTGAGAGTGGTTGAGTTCAAGCGCATCAAATGAAAAGTAAATGAGAAACATGTCAGATACTATAAAGCAGTGGTCCCCAACCTTTTTATCACCACGGAGCAGTCAAAGCTCGACAATATTTCTGCAGACCGGGGGATCTGGTGGGGGAGTTTTACGTAATGTTAGATTGCTAGGCGACCATCAATCATTTTCTCAGAGGATGACAAGCTGACAAAACATTGCTGAAACTCTGATACAAGTTTTATTTATTGAGAAATAAAATAAAATAAAATAAAATAAAAAGCCCTGCAGTGTTTGGGTGTTCTGAGGTTATTAGTCTAACCAAATAGGTATATTCCATAGAAAGTATGAAGCTGATTGGTAAGTTCCTGTCATGTGACTCGTAGTGTGCTTGCGACATTCTGAAAATGTTTATACAGTATATATGGTTTTCAACTGGGTGCAAGCTGCGCACCTCTATTGGAAATAACGAATTTGCACAAATAAGCGATATGTGAAGAAGACCGCCGTCATTTGCGGTCTGCAGCTTCTTGCACAGACATTCCATGGCAGTTTGTGGGTCCTTCACTGGGTCTTTTCCCCTTCGCAAAGAACTTTCCAAAGACACCTGTTTTTTACGACACCATACTTATCGACCTAATTCAGGACGGTGACGAGTCTGCTTACAGACAGGAGGTTAAGGAGTTGGCTGTCTTGTGCAGTCACAACAACCTGGAGCTCAACATGCTCAAAACAGTGATAGGAGAAACCCCCCTGCTCTCCCCCCACTGAGCATCATTGACAGCATTGTGGCAGCAGTGGAGTCATTCAGGTTCCTGGGCACCACCATCTCTCAGGACCTGAAGTGGGACACTCAGATTGACTCCATTGTCAAAAAGCTCAACTGAGGCTGTACTTTCTTCATCAGCCGAGGAAGTTCAACCTCCCAAAGGAGCTGCTTAAACAGTTCTACACCTCCATCATTGAATCAGTCATCTGCACATCAATAACTGCCTGGTTTAGCTCAGCTACCAATTCCGACCTCCGAAAACTACGTCGAATAGTTCGTACTGCTGAGCGAATCATTGGTCAGCCTTCTCTACTCTCCAAGAACGGTGCTTATCCAAAGCGAGCAGAAGGACTGCCAAAATCACTCTGGACCGCACACACCCAGCACACGGCCTCTTTGAACTTTTACCTTCTGGTCGACGCTAAAGAGCACTGCGCACCAGAACAGCCCGACACAGAAACAGTTTCTTCCCTCAGGCAATCCATCTCATGAACACTTGATGATAATAATTGTGAAACCAACATCACTACTTGCTATACACTTTTATACACATATACACTTATTTAACAACACACTTTACATGCCAATTTGCACATAACAGCTGCACATATAATGCTGTATATAGTAATATAGCTGTACATACACTTGTCAGTTTGTATATTGCATTCACTACTTCTATTTTTTAAATATATTTATTATCTGTTTTTTGTCCTGCCTCTGTAATTCTGTTGCACTGTAGAAGCTCTGTCACGAAAACAAATTCCTCGTATGTGTGAACATACCTGGCAATAAAGCTCTTTCTGATTTCTGATTCTGAGGACTTGACATACCCAGCAGCGTGTTTACAAAATCTGATTAAAAATTAACCCAGTGGGTGGGTTTGACCATATTTGAACCAAAATAAATTATCATTTCACATTTAAAATAGGCAAATTTATTTTTATAACAGTTCAAGTATTAAAAATTTTATATTTAAAACATCTCCTTACCCTGTTTATGCATCTGTATTTTTATTAATTTAGTACTAACAGCCAGTCCATTCTCAAAGTATTCAGAAGAAATACCTTTACATTTAATTTTGTCATTTGTTTATGACAGTTTGTGTATTTATGTAAACAACTTATGTAGATCTGAATCAAGAACAAACACAGTTATGCAAGGCATCACATACTAATTTAGTTATGATACTCCAACTTATTTATGCATAATGGCAACCATAGTGACTTTCTGCATGCTTCATATTGCCCATAATTTAGCAAAGTTAATGCTTACCATTGTGCATCTTCACATTACATTATATACTGTATTGCTAAATACATGCATTCGCATGTTCTATTCTTCATTGCAGTTGCTCCCTCGCCATTTAAAGTTTTCTCCTAAAACTCTGAAATAGCTGTTTGTATCTGAAAAGAACTGTTATTGACATAACTTTTTATAATGGCTTGTGATTAGCTTTTGTTCACTTAGCATCAAGGTATAACAATCTAACACTGCATGTTTTCACAGTGCACATTTGACACTGCAATGAGGGGTTGACACTACAATAGCAGGGTTTCATAAATGGCATGCTAACCCCACCTCTAAATTACAAGAGTGGAACATACCTTTACCCCCGGGGTTAAAATATGGGCTTAGAAAGATGATAACCTGGTGTTAAGAGCAGCATGAGAAAGACTACAGATGCTCTTAAAGATTCCTTTATTTACAAGAGAGCTTATTTATTTGTGTTTGTATAGTCAAATGTGAATCGTAGATTCCGAAAACTGTTACCGATACAGCAATGACAGGTCGAAGACATATCTCCCCTCTGTTTTGAAACTGTTGATGTTAAATGGCCTCAGATGATCGCCTGAAAGGCACAAGGCCAATTAACAAAGAGAACTGCTGGCCATGACAACCTGCAGTTCAATTCAATTAGCTGGATCAATATGGAACATGAGAGGGCAGTAACAGAAGACATTTCTACCAGTTTGTGCTTATGGGAAGAGCTGTTTCCCAGAACACAGTTTAGAACTAGTCTACAGTGACAACAACAACATACACTTGGCGAATCACCACTGACAGTTTAATTTAGGCATTGTCATAATCCATGTTTAGGTACCAAGGAAAAGTGCTGTTTTCATTTTACCTTTCTTTGAAAGGGAACAAAAACATATACTCTTAAAAGTAAAGGTGTAATTTACTTGTATTTCACTATTGTATCCATAAAAACTTTCATTCAACAGAAGGTTTTTAATCTTCAATCAACACTTTGAAAAAAATATGTTAATTACCAGTTTCCGTGTTTTGTGATTCACACATGTTTTTAGTTTATTTACGGTTGTGAATCGCATTACTGAACCTTGATCTCTGCTCTGTTGACTATTAATGTTAAAAATTCAACTCTACAGTTTAACAAAGTGACTTTTATTGACATTTTAGTAGTTTGAAATAATATAAGAAATTATATAGAGATAAATAAGTAAAATAACAGAAAATGTACTGGCAGTTTGTTGCAAGGTTTTTGTACTGTAATATACAACACCAATCTAGACATTATATCACTTTAAACTATTAAAAATGTTAATAAAAGTCACTTTTTTATGTTGTTGGAAAAAAGATCAAGGTCCCGCAATGCAATTTAAATACACAAATAATCAAAGAAAATAAAATAAAACCACAAATCACAAAAAAAAAAAACTGCTAATTTGCATATATTATTCATGAACTTAGTATGGTTTGGTTGGAGAAACCAAAAGGATATACTGTTAACTTAATTTTGAAATCTTTACTTTTAAGAGAATTTCAGGAAATCGAAGGACATTCTTAAAAACAAAAAAGTTTACCAAAAAGATTACCAACAAAAGATTACTAAATTACGGTTCAGCTCTATAGACAAGACACTGTTTAAAAGTGCAATAGAATGCATTAATACATTACATTTAAACTGTTCTCTGATATCTACATATAACATATGTGGCTTAGGTTTTACAAGATAATTTACAACCCTATGGTTTACCTATACAATGGAAAGCTCAGTTTTTACTTTATTTGGAAAAGACATACATTTTAATGAGCTCTGCTCTCGTGCTCCTGCCAGAGTTCTCAGAGCTCTCTATATTGCACTGCCTCCTGCAGCTCATGTCTCTAATTCTCACAGTGTGAAGTACTCTTAAATACATGTGAAAAATAATTATACATCAGCTGTCAAAAAAGTATTTGAACAAATTGATTAGATGCCTTAACAAATGACAATAATTTCAACTGAAGTGGAAAAGAGCTTCGTCATCTGTGCATTACTGAGTTATGATTTGTGAATAAAGTACAGGAATGAATGCAATACATTATAATTATTTAAAAAAAGGGACAGACGGAGATGCATTTAGAGGTATATTTTGTGGGTTAAATTTGTATTGAAACACACAGGAATTAATATTAATCACTACATAAACACAAGAAAAATCACAGTAAGAGCCGAGTGATATGACACAATGCATAAGTGCATTAAACACTTGTGCACATGTGTTTGTTGCCTTATTACAAATGTACACATGCCTGTTGCCTCATTACAATCATGCATGGAAAATGTCACAATATACTGTACATGTTACAGTATCAAAACATACAGTTAAAGGGATAGTTCACCCAAAAATTTCAAGGGAAAATTCACCAAAAAGTGACACTTTACTCACTATCATACTAATCCTCATGTGGTTCCGAACCTTTATTAGTTTCTATCTTCTGTTAAACACAGAAGAATAATTTTTTTCATATAGGAAAAACAAATACTATTAAAGTCAACTATTTTCTTAATACTATTTTGTATATTGCTTTGTGTGTCAAGAAAGAAACTCATAAAGGTTTGAAGCAAAGTAAAAGGTGAGTAAATGATGACAGAATTTTCATTTTTGTGTGAACTATCCCCTTAATAGTAATGTTTGTCCTACTATGGAATGGTTACAGGTTTTCATTCAGTGAGTGGGGTTATTTTGTTAGGTTTTATCTGCGAATAAAATATGTTTAATATTTTAAAACTCAGATTTTGATTTCATTCATTCATTCTCTCTTGTTTAGTCCTTTATCAGGGATCACCACAATGAAATGAATCGCCAACTATTTCAGCGTATGTTTTTTACAGCGGATGATCTCCCAGCCACAATCTAGTGGGAAAGATCAGGGCTGAAGCTAAGCAGGGCTGAGCCTGGTCAGTACCTGGATGGGAGACCACATGGGAAAACTAGGTTGCTGTTGGAAGTGGTGTTAGAGAGGCCAGCAGGGGGCGCTCAACCTGCGGTCTGTGTGAGTCCTAATGCCCTAGTAAAAGTGAAGGGGACACTCCACTGTCAGTGGGCTCAGTCTTTCGGATGAGACGTTAAAACCGAGGTCCTGACTCTCTGTGGCCATTAAAAATCCCATGGCACTTCTCATAAAGAGTAGGGGTGTAACCCCGGTGTCCTGGCCAAAGTCCCTCAATTGGCACTTACCCATCATGGCATCCTAATCATCCCCATCCACCGAATTGGCTCTATCACGGTCTCTTCACTCAACCAATAGCTGGTGTGTGGTGAGCGCACTGGCGCCGTTGTCCTGTGGCTGCTGTCGCATCATCCAAGTGGATGCTGCACACTGGTGGTGGTGTGACGAGAGCCCCCTCATGATTGTAAAGCGCTTTGGGTGTATGGCCATACACAATAAATGCGCTATATAAATACACATTACATTACATTACATTATTACACTACAATTCACCACACGTTACTGTAGTAAAACTACACTTTGTATTTCATTTTATGAGTTCACTATTCTTAATACTACAGTATGCTGAAGCATTCATTAACAAGTTGTAAATAAAACTAGCCTAAAACATAGGCAGTATACCTAACACTCAAAAACACTAGTGTTTATTATAGAATTTACCTTAACCTGTGGGTAAATAGTGTAGCAATATATAAACCATATCAACATTCTTGGGACAACAATTTAACAGGAGGATCTCTGGAGAGCAAAAGCACAAAAAGAGGAGGAAACACAAGGCACAAATTGTGAGTCTGCATCATCTGACGGAGCGAGATCAGATCATTCGCACATGAGCAGCCCAGGCAGTGTTTTGAGTGCACGCGAGGAGTTTTGTTCACGGACAGAGGTAACACCGGCGCATTCGCTTGCTCGTATTACATGAATGCGCTCTCGACTTGTAATACTGAGCTAACATTTGTCAGTGAAATGACGCCATAAGCATGTACGTCTATCTCGCGAATGTACTGTCTTCTGCCATTTTCATCTATTTGCCGCTTTTCCCGCACGTTAGGGCTTAACGTTACTGCGAATTGGGCTGAGCCAATAGCCCCGGACCTCGAGCTCATAGGCTGAAATCATTCCGCGTTCAAAGTAAAAAGTTCCAATAGCCAGAGGGAGATTAATGACAACACACACGTATGTTCACTCACCACGAACAGGAAATAGAACTGCGGTATTTTTTATTTGTTAATGTCTTGCGGGAGAAAAGTTTGCTGTAACGCAGGCGTTACTGAACATGTACCGAGTAAAATATTACTGAAAATGTATTTGTAATGCCTTACACTACTGCGTTACTGGAAAATGTAATACGTTACTGTAATACATTACTTTTGTAACACATTGCTCCCAACACTGCTCACACACGCTGCTCCTGATCCCAGTGTGAACCGCAGTTGTTTACATGTACGCTGATAAAATACGCGCCGCTCATGCTCATACATTATGACACGAGGTGTCGGCACGCAACGAGTTTTGCTAGTTGACAAAACTGAAGTTTATATAACATGATGATGATCTTATTTTGGCTAAGCATGTCAGGGTAATATTACAATAATTCTTATCATTGAGTCGAGCCTAAGATGAACAGATAATTCTATAAAACACATTTTTTTTTTGTAAAATTGTAAAAATTTATATTCATGCGAAAGATTTCTTAAGTGATCTTAGCATATCACTGCAGTTTTGTCTTTACATTGTTTTCCAGTTACATTTAGGATTGATTTCTGTTATTTATTTAGAATAATAATTGTATAACAACAACAACAACAACAACAACAACAGTAATAATAATAACAACAACAATAATAATAATAACAATAACAATAACAATAATAATAATTATGATTATTATTATTATTGTTATTATTGTTATTATTATTATTATTATTATTATTATTATTATTATTATTATTATTATTATTATTTTAGTTATAATAAATATACATTTTTTAATAATTCCAGTTCTAGTTCACCCAAAGAAGAGGTGAAACAACACACTTTTTTTTAGAAAGTACATGTTTAATGGTCCTTTTTTTATATTAACTAGATGTAACCTTACATGGAGGGGCATATATGGGGTGGTTTGCTCAGGATGCTATTCAAGCTAGAACCGCCACTGTCCCAAAAACAAGCTGTATTAAATAAAAAATATGTAATTGTGGCAGCACCCAACAGAACATGACAGAACAGTGGTAACCATAGCAATGCTCTGCCATCTCATAAGGGTATCGGCTATTTTTGACCAGTATAATACTATAGTGAGTCACTGTAATTTTGCAATTTCAACTAAACTACCATTGACAGAGGCGACTTCACAAAGTGCACTCTTGTAGTGTTACCAGGCCCGCCGCATGAGAAATGCTTGCTGAATTTCTAAAAAAAGACTCACAATCTCCATACCGCCTGGAGGTCTTAGATGATTGAAACACTTTGCCTGTATTTATTTTGTTGTCAAGTGTACATAAAATAACTAATCTTAAAGTGGCACTGACCCGATCAGGATTTGATTGATGGAATAATTTATTCAGAATGTTGAGGTTTGAATGTAAATCCATGTTCATATCACGAATTAGACATATTTTTCCTCTAAAACCATGCTGCCACTGGCAACGTTGAAGAAATATTACAACAGCAATTTTCAAGGAAGGCTTTGTTGCACTTTTTTTCAGGACCAAAAAAAAGCCCATGGCCATTTCCGCAGGAAGTGCCCACTTATACAGGAAATTTGACAACAGTGTTTTCTGTTCCTGTCCTCACTCCAGGGTCTATCTTCAGCTAACGTGAGCGCGTCCAAGACTGTGTGAGCGTTTATTGATGAATCACTTTCTTGGCAAGAATAAAAAGAGGCTAATGCACTCTTCGGTGGGTGTGAGAGAAAGAGCTAATGTGTGTAATTAAGCTATCGACGGCAGTTAGCATACTAGCGCCAGATCTCGGTGGACGTTATTGAATTCAGCGCCTATTGTGACAATAACGCTTCATTACTGGGACTTCTTAGGATTGATTGATTGGTGGAGTGAAAATCTTACAGGGGAGAATTCTGACTCTCAACCTGTTTATGGATCGAAGCCGAACCTCAGACTGTTTTCAGATTGCTATTTCTCAACACCAGCAGAACGCAGTTATTAAGAATCTTCCGGAGATTGCTGAGAAATCGATGACATTTGCTCACACTAATACACACAATCAGAAAAAGTGCTAATTGTTGGAGAATAACTGAAGTAAAGATACTAAAACTACAACCTGCAATCTGTTAAATTGTAAGCTGGAAAAACATGGAAATGCATTCTCTTAAACCGGTTTACTGGAATCATTCTATTTATGTACAGCATGTGTATAATACTACTCATGTACTGTATAGTATTACTAGAAAGTTTAATCATCTAAAAAAATATATGCTAAAGTTAGTAAGGTAAACACTAAATATCAAAATAAAAATCGATATTGCAATACGTGAGAGTCACAGATGCAGGTGCAGATATAGGTGCACATATATTTTATTAAATATATGTGGTACAGGTTTTAGAGCGGAAAGTGGCATTTGCACACCTGATTTCTTCAAAAAACATTCAGTCATTCAGTAACCGCTAGAGATGTCCAGATCCGATCACATGATCGGAAATCGGGTGCGATCACGCAGTTTCGAGTTTACCTCTCAATCAGGACTTAAATATATATGTCTATATATACAGTTGAAGTCAGAATTATTAGCCCCCCTGAATTATTAGCCCCCCTGTTTATTTTTTTCCCTAATTTCTGTTTAAAGGAGAGAAGATTTTTTCAACACATTTCTAAACATAATAGTTTTAATAACTCATTTCTAATAACTGATTTATTTTATCTTTGCCATGATGACAGTAAATAATATTTTATTAGATATTTTTCAAGACACTTCTATACAGCTTAAAGTGACATTTAAAGGCTTAACTAGGTTGATTAGGTTAACTAGGCAGGTTAGGGTAATTAGGCAAGTTACTGTATAATGATGGTCTGTTCTGTAGACTATCGAAAAAGAAAAAAAATAGCTTAAAGGGGCTAATAATTTTGACCTTAAAATGGTGTTTAAAAAAAATAAAAACTGCTTTTATTTTAGCCAAAATAAAACAAATAAGACTTTCTCCAGAAGACAAAAATATTATCAGACATACTGTGGAAATTTCCTTGCTCTGTTAAACATCATTTGGGAAATATAAAAAAAAAAAAAAATTCAAAGGGGGTCTAATAATTCTGACATCAACTGTTTATTTATATATATAGTTAGACCTCTTTCTTGACTTCACACAGAAAGAACAAAACGTGTGGCATGACATCACTATGTTGCAAAGACGCTATTGGTCAAATGCCGGCAAAATAGAACACGGAAGCAGCTTGAAGCGGAAAGCGTGAGTGTGTCTGCAGTCTGGAGGTATTATAAAGTTGATGACGACAACATTGCCATAGCAAACTGTGAGATATGTAAACTTGGGATTGCAAGAGGTGGAAATGAAAATGCTACATTTAACACAACAAACCTGATAAGGCACCTCAAAAACAAACACCCAACAAAATACAGCAAGTTTATCCAGGCAACCCAACCGAAGACAAGTCAGCTCACGCCGCAGGAGAGTTTGAAGAGGAGTGAAAAATTCCTCATTGCATCGCGAAGGCACAGGACATCACAACCAAGATAGCACAAATGACCTGCCATTCGCCTTTGTAGAGAACCCTGGATTTCTTATGCTTATGAAGCATGTAAACATTTTTTATTTATTTTTTTAATGTATTATAGAAATATCGGATTGGTTTCGGTAGATACTGGAAATCAAATGACTCGGATTCTATGGCAAATAAACCTGATTAGGACATCCCTAGTAACCGCCAACACATATTTGTTTTTGCAGGCAACCTGTCAAAATGAAAGCTTGATTGGAAACCATATGAAAATAAATCAATTAAGATGCGTATTTTAAAGTAAATAAATATTAATACTATACCAAATAACCATGATAAAATCTTAAAATAAACTGGCAGCACATTTTTTTTTGTATTTGCAGACAACCTGTAAAAATAAAAGCTTTTTTGGAGAATTTTTTTTTTTCCTTCGATTTAGTCCCTTATTTATCAGGGGTTGCCACAGCGGAATGAACCACCAACTATTATGGCATTTGTTTGACACAGCGAATACCCTTCCAGCTGCAACTCAGTACTGGGAAACACCCATACACTCTCACATTCACACACTCACTCATACATACGGACAATTTTTGTTTACCCGATTCACTTATGCTGCATGTCTTTGGACTGTGGGGGAAACCGGAACACCCGGAAGAAACCCACACGAACATAGGGAGAACATGCAAACTCCACACAGAAATGCCATTTGGCCAAGCCGGGACTTGATCCACTGAACTACTTGCTGTGAGGTGACAGTGTTAACCACCGAGCCACCATGCCACCTTAATCAATAATTATGGGGAAAATTATATTCATTTATTATATATAATATATTTATTATAATATATTTACTATATATAATAAAATGTATTTATGTTTATGCTTAATTGGTCTTTTAGAGCTAAATAACTCTTAAAATGGCTAGTTAATTGCACAGAAACAACAACTTTATATTAAAAATTGCTTGAATTTCTGAAGGACTGAAACTGTGTAAAGCTTTCTGTGAAGCTTACTCCAATATGAATATAAAGAAATGAAAATCATTGTTCTAGAAAGCTAAACATATTTTATTCGCAGTAAAAACCTAACAAAATAGCACCACTCGCTCTAGACTCATTAATTATACATAATTCTCATTTATTTTCATCATTCATTCTATATTCTATAATATAGCTAGTCATCTAGTGAACATTCCTGGTAAATATATTTCCTATATAACAACATAACTAAAAAATAAATAAATACTGCAATGTCATTTTATTCCAATATCATGAGGTATATTACTGTATCATTATTACAGAATATTAAGCCAATACAACAAACAAATAAAAATGATTCAGTTCCAAGAAAACACTCTACACTGTTGCTCTTAATATTACCTTTGCTCTTACACCGGTGAAAACATGAATTTCCTTTCCATTTCCTATTTCTTTGCAAATAACACCTTTGGTATAACAAGCTCTCACTACCAAGGCTTTGAAACCAAAGTTCTGCCTTTAAACCAAGCATTTAAACAACATCACCAACTGTTGCACTGCTTTATTCACATGCATTGTGTGCATTAAGATTAATGACAGAAACAAAAGCATTAAAAGCAACAGTGGCATGCAAAATTCTCTACTGAAGCTCACCTGACCTTTTTGTTAATGGTGATTTATACAATACCTACCATAGCTGCCGCACAACAACAATCTTTAAGCAATGTCATTTGTTGTTTAAAAAGGTCCACAACTCTTCTGATCTCAAATGCTGACAACACTGCGTTTCATTCATTTATTGTATGTTAACTACTAAAAACTAAATACTTTGCAGTTGACGCTGCAGTTGCTTTATGATATATTCTAGTCAAGAATTGTCTGCTCATATAAGAAGAGACACTACAGCACCCAAAAACAGACTTTTTGTAATGAAAAATGTATTCAATTCATATATAGTGCATTTATAATACTATCCGTGTAGTGTGTTGGACAATATAAGCTTAAATGCTTGTAGTTTCTAAGTAATAATGCATCAACCCATTATAGCAATTTGGAATTAGCACTAAAGTCCAGCAAGTCTTTTAATTATTTAATTACTTTGCAGTTGACATTGCCAGACTTTCGACTATCAGCATACCTGCCAATTCTATGATATATTCTAGTCAAGATAAGATAAGAACAGACACTAAAGCACCCAAAAACAGATTTTTTGTAATGAAAAATGTATTCTATTTTATATATAGTGCATCTATAATGTCTCAGTGTAGTGTGTTGGACAATATCAGCTTGAATGCTTGTAGTTTCTTAGCATAACCTATTGCTGCAATTTGGAGTTAGCACTGAAGTCCAGCAAGACTTTTAATTATTTTTATTGCATACTAATGGCAATGTATTCACATCACAGTCAACATATGCCCACCTGGCAGCTTTGTTGGCTGATTACTGAATTAATACTGACCCACATTTCTGTTTCACACAGTATAGGGTCAGCAGTCTTTTACTTGCAAATCATGCTACAGACTAGGGCTGCACGATGTTATAAATATATAACAATGCAATATTTTCTGCGACATATATTGCGATATGAGTACAATTTCACTAGATAAGTTGAATAACTTTTTGGAAATTGATTAGATTGATTGGAATTGTTCTGTATGGAAGTGCATAAAATATAAAAAACAATCTACAAGCATAAAGAAAATGACACTAATGAAATAAACAGTATTGTATTGCTTTCCCAAGGAGTTGAACTGTATTCAGGTATACAGTAATTAAATAATGAAATGTAAAATAACACTACATAGTCTTCGTTGTATACATAATTCAATCACATTAATTGTTATTAAATTAAAAATGGCACAAATTCCTATTTAAAACCTTCACACAGTCACAGGCCTCATAAAACACTTGGAGAATGACAAATTATGATCCAGATTCAACATTGCAACGCGATGTGACTATTACGAATGATCACATTGCGATATCGATGCTGAAATTATATATTGTGCAGCCCTACTACAGACAAAAGACCACTTAGGACATAAACATAGTTCAACAATTGTAAATAACTGATAGCTGTCAGGGATAATTAGGCCTCAAGTGTTGAAAAAAAAGTTACCCAACATTTAACACCGCTACTATTCACTTGGAAATCTGCACATTCACCAAGAATCCCCTGGCATCCTGGCAACCACATTTTAGGGTGTACTTACACTATGCTATCTGAAGCATGCTCATTTACATTCCCCGGTTCGTTTGACTAGTGTGAGTGCTCTGAATCAGGCCAAGGCACAGTTCAGTTGGCCGGCACTGGCCAGGTTGGAAGAGGTGTGCTAGAGTGCGGTTGGGTTTTGGTGCGGTACACTTGTGTGAGTGCAAAGTACGCCTGAGCCCAAAATTAAAGACGTGACATCACTTTTAGGGTACTGTTTCATCCGGATTTATTAATCATTCTTTCAAGAGTATATGTATGTAGAGTAGATAATGCTTGACGATGTTAGCAGGTTTGGCATGCTGTCCCAGGAGAGAACCCTGATTTATGTTCAATTTGGAATAATCCGATTGGTTAGCTAATGATTAGCGATAGGGACCAGCTGCGATCAATCATATTACGTGCTCCTCTCGAAATTAGTTTGTGAAACGTCACTACTTTTAAATAAACACAAACTGTCATAGTTTATTAAAAATGCACACCCCTTGCTGCACGACAGTGGCACCTTTAGCAAACCTCCTAATTTGTGCAGCACAAAGACTTTTATGATAATTTATGAGTGTCAAAAGTGGTGGATCTGTTCAGCAAAATATTTGACTGCGTGTTACTGCATCCCAAACGACTAAAACAATATAACTAAAGCAATCTCCACTTTGCTCAGCGAGAGCACTTCTCTTCCTGTTTAACTGAACAGTCGCATCATCAATGACGTAATCATGCTTAGGTTCAGAAGGCTAAATGCAGTGTGAGTGCAGGCCATCAGGGGAGAGGGGACGGGGGACAAGCGTGCTTTGGCATGGTTCAAGGCAACTGTACAATCCAATCAGCTGATTAACTAAACAGCAAAAGCTTCACACTCACCATCAGGAAACCATACGAAACATGCATCAAGGCTCTTGCATAAACCACAGAAGGGAAACCAATGCAAACAACCAACTGTATTAAATGCATTAACATAACTGTGCCTCTTGCAAATCAAAGTGTTTCCGATTTCTCAGATGATTCCACTCTGTACTCTTCTCTTTCTGCTTCTCTCTTTTTCTTTTTTCTATGTTTCTTGTATAGGTACAATGATACTGTTTGTACATTCCCTGTAGTCATAATTAAATGTTTGTACGCACATTTGATTGTCAGTTTTTGCATCATTGAACCCTCTACATGACAACTGGATCTGTTACTGCCAGTACTGTAAACACCAAGACGACTATTTCTCTTAGCCATAAATTATATTATATTGTCAACTACAGTTAACTTTAATAAAAGCCCCATTTTTTTACATTTAAGCAAAGCCCTGTTTGAGCTAATTCACTATGATGATCTTTGGCACATTTCATTGATTTTGGGTGATGGCATGAGACCTAACTCTGCCATTGACCATGCAGGCCCATACGTAGGTAATTACTGATCATTACTGTTTTAACTGCTGATGATTTATTGTGATCAACGCACAACTTCACTTCACAACAGTCTCTGCTCTGACAATACTGCATGGCAGTCTGACATTTAGTCATCCATGCACAACTTTTGATACATATTTTACACTTGCTTTACCAAGGCAACGACTGACACATTTATATTACATTCCAGAAAGCTGAAGGTCAGAGGCACTGTGCCATCACAAATTGTTCCTCTTTTGAACTTTTACCATTCTTACAACAAACACTACTGACCAAAAGCCAGTCCTTGAGTGGTTTATACACTGCTCTGTCAGCTGCACCTGTGGCACTATTCGGTTGCTAGGTGTGATCACTGCTCTAATCTGGTGGCAGTCATAATAGAATGGCTCATCAATGAATATATCCAATTTTAACACACAGTGGGCTCTATATTAACGATCTAGGTGCAAAGTCTAAAGTGCAAAAGCATTAAGGGCGTGTCGGAATCCACTTTTGCTATTTTAAGGATGGAAAATACACTGCCCCGGTGCATGGTCTAACAGGGTTGAGCTTATTCTCTTGATGATTTATGGGTGTGTTTTGAGCATAACACGCATTAAACCAATCAGAGTCTCATATCACATTCACTTTAAGAGTCAGTTGCATCATACCATGGTGCATTTGCTATTTACATGACGGAATTTGTAACTGGAAAAACTGAATGCTTCACTAGTGAGAAAACAGTTAAACAGACCATCTGCAATTCGAGGATAAAGAACGAGCCTCCTCCATTTGGCCTCTTTACTTTCTCTTTACTTTATTTTTACTCTTTACTCGTTTACGTTCGTGAATAAGGAAACGGTGTGTACGCACTCCACTGAAGACATCCATTAGTCTACATATTTAATTTAGTTTGTTAAGTGCAAAGATTTGTTTCAAAACTATTTCTAAATTCAGTTCTAATTTCCAAATAAATGAACAATAAACAAATAAATAAACAATAATAACGAAGTGTGGTCAAACAACTGAGTTATATCTAAACACAATCCTATTCTTAAGCCCCATATAATGATGCCTACGTCTCCACTTGACAGATGGACAAATCTAAACTTGTTTTTACCAAAACAAATATAAATATGCATATAATAAATAATACTAATAATAACAATAATAATAATATAAATAATAACAACAATAACATCATACAAAGCTAATTTTCATGAATAAACTGAACATAAACTGTGTTTTTTATTTTTATATAGAAAATAATAATCCTTATTCATTTTTTTTATTTGTAAAGATATTTGCGTATTGCTGTACATCCTATGTGTATTAAGCAACGTGTAGGCATTTAAGGTGCACAGCTAACCCTGGCGCAAATGGATTTACTATTTAAACAATGTGCCGCAAAGTGGGAAAATTAGGATTGGGTTGGTCTGAAAATAGCAACAAAACGCACCAAACACATCTTGCGCCGGGTGTATAGGGCTCAATGTCTGCAACTTGCAATTGTATTACATGTTGTCACAAGGAGGGCGTGGTCAAACAACCCACATAGAAGGAGAGCACATTAAGCTGCGGTCACACTGGACTTTTCTCCCCCATAGACTTCCATTCATACGCACGCAAATGTGTCAGACTGAAAATGGCTCGTGCGCCAAGTTTCGCAGTTTGCTGCGTTGCAAAGTTCAAGCTTGGTAAACTCTGACCGGCGAAATCGCATCACTTGACTGCATGACACCAATCGAGGACCAAAACATGACCTCTCTTGACAGAAATTTAAAAGAGACCAATCGCTCGCTTTTTTAAATGTCCAATCATCTTGTTTAATCCTGCCCCTTTTTGCAGCTTTTACGACAGAATTTTGCAAGCTCAAACTCTAGTGTGACAGCTTTAAGGAGACTGGTGGCTAAAAAAAGGTGGTCTGATTAAAAAAAATTATGACACCTGTTTCTTTGCAGTAATTGGGACGGACAGACAGTACGTATAGGAGCTTCCAGAGCTCCTTAATATAAAAGGTGTTTCTTTCTTACCTGAGTCACCCACCTTGCCTTCTTCCTCACCCACATAACTTAAACTTTGTTACATATGTACAGTTGAAGTCAAAATTATTAGCCCTCCTGTAAGGTTTTTTTTTTTTTTTTTCTTTCAAATATTTCCCAAATAATGTTTAACAGAGCAAAGCATTTTTACAGTATTTCCCATAATATATCTTTTTTTCTTCTGGAGAAAGTCTTTTGTTATTTGTCTGCTAGAATAAAACCAACTTAAACATTTTTAAAACCATTTTAAGCCCCATTTATAATATTATATTTATATTATTAATACTTTTATCATATTATTAGCCTTTTTAAAGCAATATTTTTTCAATTGTTTACAGAACAAACCATCATTATACAATGACTTGCCTAATTACCTTAACTTGCCCAATTGAACTAATTACCTAGTTAAGCCTTTAAATGTCACTTTAAGCTGAATACTAGGGTCTTGAAAATATGTAGTAAAATATTATATACTGTCATCATGGCAAAAAAAGAAATCAGTTATTAGAACTATGTTTAGAAATGTGTTGAAAAAATATCTCTGTTAAAGTATATATAAAAATATACAGAAGGCCTAATGATTCAGGAGGGCTAATAATTCTGACTTTAACTGCATATGTATGTATGTGTACAGTTTGTGTGCATGTATGCTGTATGTTGTAAATCAATACAAATTTTGAAAGGGTTTTTTCAAACTTTCAGAGAACACTGCACTTGAGAAATAAATAGGCATAAACAGGTGCTCCAAGGGTATCTAATTTATTTGCAACCAGCTTACACGTAATCTCTTTCCTAGAGTCTTTGCAAAGAACATGCATCTTTGGTCTTCAGTTAACCTTACACTAGTAAAGTACTAGCATTTGTCTGTCTCTTTCTCTGTTTGTGTGTGTGTGTGTGTGTGTGTGTGTGTGTGTGTGTCTCTCCAGTCACTTATTGAATCATCCCTCGACCTTGTAAGCATGACTTCTTAGTGAACAGATAAGAACCTGACTCTTAGCCTGACTCAGCCTGGCCTTGCAATCGTGTGTGCAATGCAATGTGTGTGTCATCTGAAGCTAGCATTGGAATGAATAAACATAAACAAACTTAGAATACGTACTAAATACAAAGACATTTTTTAATTAAAACAGATTCAGCTGAACAAGACCCAGTGCTAGCCCTTATTTGCTAGACATGCCAACACCTTCCCCACTTTTCTTTAGAAGAAACATTATGCCCTGAAGGCCCAAATGAAATTGATTCCAGAAGAAACCAAAAATAATAGATTGCAACTTCACTAGGAGCTCAGAATAGGGACTTGGGCAAGCCAGCTGATGCCAGAGAGAGCAGATGTCACCAAGTTGTTAATGATTGTAATCTTTTCTCTGTACGACGCTAGTGAAAGAAAAGTATCTGTCAACATACAGTACCTTCTCCAAGGCCTATTTATGTTGGTGAAACACCAAAATGTTGTATTCCCATGTATCATCTTTCTTCTGGCTCATTTGATAATTCAAGGACACCATTTACAGTTTCAACTTCAAACAAAACCAAAATCACACCAAATTTAAAGGGTCACAAAACACCAAAACATATATTTTGAAATGTTGACAGTCATATATATATATATATATATATATATGTATATATATATATATATACATATATATATATATATATATATATATATATATATATATATATATATATATATGTCCCACATTGCTAAAAACACTATTAAGACACATTTATTACACAAAAAATTTAAAATTGATTTTTTTTTCGTTATTTAGAGAAAATTCGTTCTTCGGGTTTGAAAATAAATTTTTTAAGCTACATCACGGCGATGAGATCATTGTGTAAATTCCAGTGTGGAGATGTCATTGGCTTTTCAGCACATCGCTGTTCATTAATTCATGAGAAAGAGTTGGTTAAAACCAATCAGCATGCTCTATTGTGAACGAGATGCAACTTTATTAATATGTATGATGTAGCTTCGAAGACTAATTTTACCTGTTACAGTGTTCAGAGAGACGCCACGTTGTGTTGCCAACTGTAATTCAAACAAGTAAAAGAAGAAGAATTTGTTTCGAGGACATGGGCCGTCAGTGTTGTGTTTATAAATGTGCCGCAATGAAGGGTTTGTTTCCATTTCCACAGAATGAGAGCACAGCTCGCGTGCAGATCCTCATGCGTGGATTACAATGGTCTGCTAACATGCGACAAAAATACGTTTGTAAGAAACCTTTTTTTACAGAGAGCTTTTTGAATCTAAAAAATGGTGAAATCTGGATTTGCCACTCGTCTTCTTTAAAAAAAAAAAAAGACACAGTTCCAGTTCATGTTGATTGTCCTGTCTCTACGGATTTGGTAAATGTGTGATCAGTGTTCTTTGCTTATGTTTATTCAGATGGCAAAGTTAGTTAGTATCGTCAACAGTACTCTTTCAGTTTTTAAAGACATACCTTAGTCAAAATTAGTTAGTTACTAAGTTTACAGTAATATCACTACAATATTATGGACTGAAAGATCCGCTGTAAATGCTGCTCTCTGAATGTAAACATGTAAACACCTTAATCAAACTATTACCGTCATGTAGGATTTTGTCGCAAAGGATTTTCACCTCATTTTGTGCATTATGGGATAGCATACGTCCATCGGATGTGCACTTCAGAATCTCTGGAAGTAGAAGGTCATCTGGGTACTTCTCGCTTACTGTTTTTGTATGAATTCGGACATACTATGTACTATGTAGCTGGTATACAGTATGGAAGTATGCAATGTGTGATGCAGCAATGGTAATTCCTGAAATAGAGAGCAGGGCTTCTCAAAGTCCGGACTCCGGTCCGAATCCAGACCGCCAGGGTTTTCAATCTGGACCTGACTCCATTTCGTAAGGCAAGACCATGTGTAAAGAATTCAAATTATGGATTTCCTTCATTGATAATGCATAAACCTTGTAAATCAACTGTTTAGTTATTTGTACTTTTGTAAAAAAAAAAATAAATAAATAAATAAATAAAATCGAAGGCAAAATATTCAATGTTTTCCTGTGTGACTCTGTTGTCATGCGTCTGCTTTAACGCACCACAGCAAAGCGATCATTTGAATGAATGAAGACGTCAGTCTCACGGAAAAGAAAACTTGATGAAGAGAATAGATAGTTCAAAGTTGAATGGACAGATACAAGTATGCGTTTATTTTGCCAGAAGCCAGCACAAAGCCATTTTGCTTGATTTGTAATGAGACAATTGGAGAAAAGAGTGAAAATATGAAAAGCCACTATGAAACAAAAGACAGATGTTTTGAAGGGCAGTATCCACAAATTACAGATATAAAGACGGCAAAACTACAACACACCTAAAGTTTTCATTACACACCTTTTGTATTTTCACCTTTTTTTGGAGAGAGATCTGGATTCAGTCCTGGTGCAGTTGCAATCTGAGCTGCGCAAACATATACAAATCTAATTAGTAAATTCAAAACGCGATTCATAAATACACAAATCAAATTCATGAATTTAAAACACCATTCCTAAACACAAATCAAACTCGTAAATTCAAAACGAGATACATAAATACACAAATCCAATTCATTTGGTAAAAATATTTATGATTTTTGCTTGTGAGTTAACAAATTGTGTGCTGTATTTATAAATTGTGTTTTGAACTTACAAACTGGCTTTTTTAAATGTGAATGGGCTATATGCACACTGACTTTTAATTTTCAGCCAAGCAGCCCCATTACAAAATTGTCACGTTTATCTTCACTGCCTGTTAGATATACTGTATGATATGAAGTGGGTCTCAGATCGGACAAGAAGCACTGCATTAAATTTCATTTCCTCCCACCATGTCTTTAAAATATGACAGTTTATTTTACCCCAGTATTTTCAATGGAATTTCTGCGCCAGCCTGACGGCGTAAGTGGTTACAGCGGCCTTTCATCTCGTTTTACGCTTGAACAACTAAATGAATGCTTAAGTCTGTTTAACTGAATGTATTGTAATTACTTTACAACATCTCTGCCGTAAAAACAACCTTGTGAAATTGAAAATAGTCACATTAAGCTTTCACCGCAAGTTTATCGTTGACTTTAAAACTCTAGCTGTGCATAGAGCCCATAGTGATGTGCGTGTATGAATTTTATTTTGTAAATGTAATATTTTTGAGACTGATCTGGCTCCATACACTAGCTTCATTGAGTGGATTGTGTCTGACATTGCATCTCCGAGATATGCAGTCTCAGCTTGCATCATCATGGCTGCATCCAGATACTATAAGCCCATAGATTTATACATTAGATGTCGCCTACCCTGCTGTTGTCTATTAGAAGGAATGCGTTAATAGAGCCGCCATTTTAGTACAGGGTAGCGCTCCTTTGAAATTATTGCGGGACCAAGGTGAAGTGGAGGACTGTGGCCATCCAAAGCCAGATAAATACACATACCTGTATACACACATATCTATGATTGGGAGTTTTTTTCCGGTGGTCCGTATGCAAATATTATTTTTCAAATTACAAAATATTATAATTTTACATCACTCTACATTGATGGATGTGGCCACACATTGCCAACAAAGAGTGTGTGTTTGTGTGCATGGAAATGCATTATCCTCCTCCTCTGTTTAATTTGATCTAATCCATGTCCTGAAACACTCCTCCTCTCCTGCTTTCACTTCTCATTCTAACGGAGGAAGCGATTAGTTTGTGAATGAATCCCCGTTATGAACGACTCGTTCTCTTAGCCGACAATAATACAAGTTTCTAGCACCACAGCATCTTGTTGTCATATTTCATAACATTGTTTGCTGATTTTATTCAACAAAACTAGCATTAGCTTAGAATTTAGTGCAAGTTGGTGCTACTTTGCCTTATGGTCAGCGCAGTAAGTGACTGTATTATCATCAATAACGTTACTTGTTAAGCACAAAAGTTCATAACATACAAAAACATAAAAAACGAAATCTTACCTATAAAATGTTCTGCCTTTGTGCTTTGTTTTCTTTGTTTGCTCGTTACTACACCCGTACACAGCGCTAAAGTCCAGCATCTTCACATTGGCACACTGTCTTGACTAGTGCGGATGAATGACATTTGTCCTAGGAGCACTGTACCAATGTGGCGGAGCTATTGACGCATGCTCAGGGTCCCTATGTGATATCTGGTGTTTATATCTATGCTATTAGCCTACCTTTTGTTGTGTTTTGTACAAAAATGCACTAATATCAATGGTTTTGCCATGTTTTCGTTGTATTTAATGTGTTTTGAAAGCAAAGGCCACTTTACTTAAAGAAAAATAAATAGTGTTGACTTGTGATGCTTGTTATGGATGTTTAATAAAAACAAGTTATGTAATAGCAATTGTTCCAGACTTTTAACCTTAATAAAAATTCAGATTTGGATCTTTTAATGTAGACATTGAGAACCCCTGAAATGGAGTATAATAATGACAAATATATGATAGTGTATATCAATCTACTAATTCAAAGGAAACAAATATTCAACAACAAATGAAGGAAAAACCGGGACAACTCTGAGATAAGATGGACAAGGGGGGAAAAAAGCAAGAGAGAATACAGAAAAAGAAAACAAAACAAAAAGAGAAAGGTAAAAGATAGAGTGAGAACAAAAGTGAGGACAAAACTGAGTCTAAGTTTACTTGATCTTATCGACTGTGTGAAACGCGCACGCTGTCTGAATTCTGTTGATACACACACTCTCTCCTTTTGGGTGGAATTGATTTCCATTAACTCCACACATCTTAATCGGGTCCTAATGCTCTCCTTGACTGAAGGGAGCCCGAGAGCTGGCTAGTGTGTGTGAACTGGCCGGGGAGTCTCTTCAGTGCCAGGTAGCGGTGTATGTCTATGCATTTATCTTTCGGCCAGTGTGTATGTGTCAGTTTACCAAGCTGTCTCTCAGGTCCTGTTCTGATTAATTGGAAGTAAATGAGTATTGAGTTCCCAGACACTGAACACCCATTACACTCCCACCAATTAATAACACCTCTACACAACACACACACACACAAGAACAAGCACACATACTTGTACAGCTATCTTTATGGGGACTTTGCATAGACGTAATGATGTTTATACCCTAAAAAAAACGGTATATTCTAGCCCCCACCACTAAACTCAACCATCACATGGAACAATCTGCATGTATACATTTTTAAAATACTTAATTCTCTGTGATTTATGAGCTGTCGCCCTCATGGGGACCAAAATAAGCCTCCAACAAGGTCAAATTTACTATATTTGTGGAGACATTTGGATGCCACAATGTAAGGTATTTAATGTGCACGCACACATACATGCAGATAAAGACTCTCCAACTCTCACTTTTGAAATGTTGAGCTTCAGTTGTCTAATTTTCTGATATAATCCTTTTTGAATTATTACTTTATGGGAGAGAAAGAATTATATTAATGCACATCTGCATCCTGTTGATGCAGTACACTGATCAAGCATTCACAGAAACAAAAATGATTGATGATGGCTGATCTAAATGTAAAAATTATAGATTCATTTTGTTAATATTTTCCCATGCAGTGCACCAGAGAAGTAATAGAACACTTCAGTCATACTGAAAAACGTAGGACTGACATTGCATTAAGTCAGCAAAACAACCTAACAAGTCACTTCTATTCAAAAATACCCCAAGCACACGTTGAGAACACTAAGAAAAGTGACTTTCTGAGAGGAATTTGTCTTTTAAATGTCACTTGGTTTGATATTTTGTTATGTAATCCAATGTAACAACATATTTTAAGTGGCTTAAGTGTCTAAACACTTTCTGGGGCCATTGTGTATGTAGTGAATTACCAAATTTGCAAGCTCTGAATCTTGTGTCATTTACTAGTCAGCGTGATATAGATGCTTTCAGACATTCTTTGTAGCACAGCATGACATTTGAAGCTATTACAGGACGATCAATATCATGTTATGTAAACAAATGTGTTCAAATATTCAAAAGCATGTTTTAATAAAGCTACTTAACACAACAACACAAAGCAACAAAGCAAAGTAAACAATTTAACCATGAACTCAGGTTAAAGCAGCTCAAAAATGTGCCAGAATTTAAATGAAGGAAGTAAACAAAGAGTGCCCTAAATGTTAGCAAAATACAGAAGAATCGGGTTGTGTGTGAAAAAAGCAGTTAAATTACTGACTGACTCATTGTTTATTTATTTAGATTATTAATCCATGTACAAGGGTTGGGCAATGAAACTGAAACACCTGTTTATAGAGCACAATAAATCATTAGTATGGTGTAAGACCTCCTTTTGTGGCCAATACAGCATCAATCGTCCTAGGAATGACAAATACAAGTCCTGCACAGTGGCCAGAGGGATTTTGAGGCATTGTTCTTGCAAAATAGTGGCCAGGTTACTAAGCAATGCTGGTGGAAGAAAAAATGTTTCCTCCTAAAACACTCCTAAATGGCTTAATAATATTTGGATCAGCTGACTGTGCAGGCCACCAGAGATGTTCAACTTCACTTTCATGTTCATCAAAACACTGTCACCAGTCTTGCTGTGTGTATTGATGCATTATCATCCTGATATACGGCACTGCCTTCAGGATACAATGGTTGAACCATCGGGTGCACATGGTCCTCCAGAATGGTTCGGTAGTCCTTGCAGTGATGCCCATCTAGCACAAGTATTGGGCCCAGGGAATGCCATAACATTGCAGCCCAAACCATCACTGATCCACCCCCATGCTTCACTCTGGGCATGCAAAAGTCTGGGTAGTACATTTCTTTGGGGCTTCTCCACACATTAACTCTCACGGATGTGAGAAAGACACTGCTCCTACTGGTGGTAAACAAACCAGTGAAAAGTTGTTTCTTAAATTATAGCAGAATACAGAAGAATTGGGTTGTGTCTGAAAAAAGAAGCAGTTAAATTACTGGCTGACTTACTGTTTATTTATTTAGATTATTCATCCATGTACAGGGGTTGGGCAATGAAACTGAAACGCCTGTTTTTAGAGCATAATAGTTCATTAGTATGGTGTCCTGCACAGTGGCCAGAGGGGTTTTGAGCCATTCTTCTTGTAGAATAGTGGCCAGGTCACTATGCAATGCTGGAGGAGGAAAATGTTTCCTGACTCGCTCCTCCAAAAACACCCCTAAGTGGCTTAATAATATTTGGATCAGCTGACTGTGCAGGTCATGGGAGACGTTCAACTTTACTTTCATGTTCATCAAAACACTGTCACCAGTCTTGCTGTATGCATTGGTGGATTATCATCCTGATACATGGTACCACCTTCAGGATACAATGTTTGAACCATTGGGTGCACATGGTCCTCCAGAATGGTTCAGTAGTACTTGCCAGTGATGCCCATCTAGCACAAGTATTAGACCTAGGGAATGCCATGACATTGCAGCCCAAGCCATCACTCTGGGCAAGCGAAAGTCTGGGTGGTACACTTCTTTGGGGCTTCTCCACAACATAACTCTCCTGGAAGTGGGAAAAAAACTGCTCCTACTGGTGGAATGCGCAATCAATGAAAATTGGCCACCAGGTAGCTCAAATTTAGCCATGAAACACTTACAACATTAAATTGGCCAGTGTTTCAGTTTTATTGTGCAACCCCTGTACATCTAATTTATGTATATGCTAGAAAATAAATTAATATCTCAAAGTATATATATAATATATAGAGGCAGTGCAGAAATATTAGGCAAATGAGTATTTTGACCACATCATCCTCTTTATGCATTTTGTCTTACTCCAAGCTGTATAGGTTCGAAAGCCTACTACCAATTAAGCATATTATGTGATATGCATCTCTGTAATGAGAAGGGGTGTGGTCTAATGACATCAACACCCTATATCAGGTGTGCATAATTATTAGGCAACTTCCTTTCCTTTGGCAAAATGGGTCAAAAGAAGGACTTGACAGGCTCCAAAAAGTCAAAAATAGTGAGATATCTTGCAGAGGGATGCAGCACTCTTAAAATTGCCAAGCTTCTAAAGCGTGATCCTCGAACAATCAAGCGTTTCATTCAAAATAGTCAACAGGGTCGCTAGCGTGTGGAAAAACTAAACCAAAAACCAAGGCGCAAAATAACTGCCCATGAACTGAGAAAAGTCAAGCGTGTAGCTGCCAAGATGCCACTTGCCACCAGTTTTGCCATATTTCAGAGCTGCAACATCACTGGAGTGCCCAAAAGCACAAGGTGTGCAATACTCAGAGACATGGCCAAGGTAAGAAAAGCTGAAAAACGACCACCACTGAACAAGACACAAGCTGAAATGTCAAGACTGGGCCAAGAAATATCTCAAGACTGATTTTTCTAAGGTTTTATGGACTGACGAAATGAGAGTGAGTGTTGATGGGCCTGTGGCTGGATCGGTAAAGGGCAGAGAGCTCCAGTCCGACTCAGGCGCCAGCAAGGTGGAGGTAGAGTACTGGTTTGGGCTGGTATCATCAAAGATGAGCTTGTGGGGCTTTTTCGGGTTGAGAATGGAGTCAAGCTCAACTCCCAGTCCTACTGCCAGTTTCTGGAAGACACCTTCAAGCAGTGGTACAGGAAGAAGTCTGCATCCTTCAAGAAAAACATGATTTTCATGCAGGACAATGCTCCATCACACGCGTCCAAGTACTCCACAGCGCGGCTGGCAAGAAAGGGTCTAAAAGAAGAAAAACTAATGACATGGCCTCCTTGTTCACCTGACTGAACCCCATAGAGAACCTGTGGTCCATCATCAAATGTGAGATTTACAAGGAGGGAAAACAGTACACCTCTCTGAACAGTGTCTGGGAGGCTGTGGTTGCTGCTGCACGCAATGTTGATGGTGAACAGATCAAAACACTGACAGAATCCATGGATGGCAGGCTTTTGAGTGTCCTTGCAAAGAAAGGTGGCTATATTGGTCACTGATTTGTTTTTGTTTTGTTTTTGAATGTCAGAAATGTATATTTGTGAATGTTGAGATTTTATATTGGTTTCACTGGTGAAAATAAATCATTGAAATGGGTATATATTTGTTTTTTGTTAAGTTGCCTAATAATTATGCACAGTAATAGTCACCTGCACACACAGATATCCTCCTAAAATAGCTAAAACTAAAAACAAACTAAAAACTACTTCCAAAAATATTCAGCTTTGATATTAATGAGTTTTTTTAGGTTCATTGAGAACATGGTTGTTGTTCAATAATAAAACGAATCCTCAAAAATACAACTATACATACATACATATATATATATATACATACAGTGCATCCGGAAAGTATTCATAGTGCTTCACTTTTTTCCACATTTTTATGTTACAGCCTTATTCCAAAATTGAATAAATTTATTTATTTTCTCCATTCTCTACAAACAATACCCCATAATGACAATGTTAAAATTGTTGCAAATTTATTAAAAATAAAAAACCCTGAAAAATCACATGTACATAAGTATTCACAGCCTTTGCTCAATACTTTGTTGATGCACCTTTACAGCAATTACAGCCTCAGATCTTTTTGAATATGATGCCACAAGCTTGGCACACCTGTCTTTGGGAATTGTTGCCCATTCCTCTTTGCAGTACCTCTCAAGCTCTATCAGGTTGGATGGGGGACATCTCTCCAGAGATGTTCAATAGGATTTAGCTCTGGGCTCTGGCTGGGCCACTCAAGGACATTCATCGAGTTGTTGTGAAGCCACTCCATTGATATTTTGGCGGTGTGCTTTGGGTCGTTGTCCTGCTGGAAGATGAACCATCGCCCCAGTCTGAGGTCAAGAGCACTCTGAAGCATGTTTTCATTCAGGATGTCTCTGTACATTGCTGCAATCATCTTTCCCTCTGTCCTGACTTGTCTTCTGGTTCTTGCTGCTGAAAAAACATCCCCACAGCATGATGCTGCCACCACCATGCTTCATTGAAGGGATGGTATTAGTCTGGTGATGAGCAGTGCCTGGTTTTCTCCAAACGTAAGGCCTGGCATTCACTCCAAAGAGTTCAATTTTAGTCTCATCAGACCAGAGAATTTAGTTTCTTATGGTCTGAGAGTCCTTCAGATGCCTTTTGGCAAATTCCAGGCAGGCAGTGGCTTCCATCTGGCCACTCTACCATACAGGCTTGATTGGTGGATTGCTGCACATATGGTTGTCCTTCTGTAAGGTTTTCCTCTCTCCACAGAAAAATGCTGGAGCTTAGAAAAAGTGACCATCTGGTTATTGATCACCTCCCTGACTAAGGCCCTCTCCCCGATCACTCGGCTTAGACGGCCGGCCAGCTCTAGGAAGAGTGGTTTCAAACATCTTCCACTTACAGATGATGGAGGCCACTGTGCTTATTGGAACTTTCAGAGCAGCAGAATTTTTTCTGTAACCTTCCCCAGCCTTGTGTCTCTATACAGTCCTGTCTAGAAGGTCTACAGACAATTCCTTTGTCTTCATTCTTGGTTTGTGCTTTGACATGCACTGTCAACCCTGGGACCTTATATAGACAGGTGTATGCCTTTTCAAATCATGTCCAATCAACTGAATTTACCACAGGTGAACTCCAATTAAGCTGCTGAAACATCTCAAGAATGATCAGTGGAAACAGAATGTACCTGAGCTCAATTTAGAGCTTCACGACAAAGGCTGTGAATACTTCTGTACATGTGATTTTCAGCTTTTTTAGTCACATGTGATTTTCAGCTTTTTCACACACAGTATATATAATATAATATAATATAATATAATACATCTCAACAAAAATGGAAAAAAAAATAATTATATATATATATATATATATATATATATATATATATATATATATATATATATATATTTTTTTTTTTTCCATTTTTGTTGAGATGTATTATATTATATATACTGTGTGTGTATATATATATATATATATATATATATATATATATATATATATATATATATATATATATATATATATAATTTATTTAATTTGAGATGTATTTAATTATATGTAGATGTATTATATTAAATTAATGTGATTAAAATTCAGTTCATCCCTGCCTATAACCAAATTTACACATTAATATACAGTATGTAATTACACAGAATATTTAAAAATCTTAAAGATACATTTCATTTAAATAAAATGTTCTGATTTATGGAGATGTGCTATTTCAGAGGATATGTAAAAGCTCATTCTACCATATAACAGTGCAAGCGTGGACTGCCAGAAAATTCTGTCAACGTGTCAAAAACGAAAGAACATTCAGTCAATAATGGGAAAAAAGTTAAATCTACCCCCCCCCCCTTTAATGCCTTTAAAAATCAGATATTATATTATCTGAATGTGAAAGCTGATATTTACATTTTTATCTCCTTCACGCTTTGCAATTCTCTTTTTATCTTCTATCGCATGCACAGAAGGCAAAAAAGACAACTTTGACAAACCGCATACACACACCAGGGAAAAGAGAAAGAGAGAGAAAAATGATACAAAGACAAGCTCACCTACTTATGCGCAGATTATCATTCTGAATCAATATCCTGGGCTTTAAAAACACATACAATACAGTTTCCAATAAATGTGTGGAATTTCTTATATGAATAATATAAAACCTTTAAGAAGACCGAGACTCTGTGATGAACATTACAAACATTTAGTGCCTTTACTAAAAAATAATACAATTAAAAATCCCCCCAAAATGGAAAAACTTTTGTTTAGTTTTAACTGAATCAACCAAGTCATTCAGTCTTCTAAAATACACTTTAAAAATGCTGGGTCGTCGTAACCCAATTCTGGGTCAAACATGAACAATTTTTTTCAATTAAATTTAAATGACACTTTTTAACCAAATGGTTGGTTTTGTCCATATTTGACTAAATTTTTTTGAGTGTAAAGCCATTTCAAAACCTACAAAAGGTCCACATTTAATATATTTCACTAGATTTTGACATCATCAACCATCTGAATAATTCTAAGCATGTGGAGAGCTCACGGACATTTCCATTTCTGCTTTAAAAGCGTCAAAATTGAAGTGCCATGTACTTGTGAATTTTGACATTGTAATGTGGTCATTTAAAACTATAGATTCCTTTTATTCTGGGCTATAATGTATTTGCTATACCCAAAATAGGTTAAAGGTACTGTATTTTTGGATTGGGTTTACAGAGCACATTTAGGCCATGCCCCCACCATGGGGAAAACATTCCTACTTTCTCCATTGACTTTCTATTGCAGGAGGGTTCCTTCTTATCATTTCTGACTATAAGTGTAAAACTTACTATGTGACAAAATGTAAAGTAGACAAACTAAAATATCCATAACTAAGTTTTTATAACCTGTCAACCCCAAAAAAACAACTGTTTAAAGACACAAAAGTCCAGCGCAACATCTCACATTAGAGAAATAAATTCCTGCCCACTAGGGGGAAACGTAAACAGTAACATTTATCACCATGCCTAAAAGCTATTGTGTGACAGGGTGCACAACAAACAAAATAAAAATAAAAATCTAGAACTAAGCTTTTACAAGCTTCCGAATCATAAAAACCACCCTTTAAAACCAGAGAGACAGAAGTGGATACAAAATGATTCCTGTCAACGTTTACGTTTCCCCTCAGTGGGTGGAACCTTAGTTCGCTAATGTTAGATCTTGAGCTCTAATTTTGTGTCCTAAAAAACAAGTTTTTTTGGGGTCAACAGGTTATAAAAAAGTTTTTTTTAGCTTGTCTACACTTTGTTACATAGCAACTTTTAGATATTGTTTTATATAGAAATATACCGTATATACAGTAATGGGGGTAAATCGTTATAAGTAACGCACATTACGTAATAAACTTTTTAAAGTAACAAGTAACGCATTACTTTCAAAAATAAGCAATATTTGAGCTACTTTTAAAAAAATATAACATGAGTTACTTTTTACTTTGCTTAATTGGCTTGTAAAAAAATATATTGCAGAATAAAAATGACCTTAGTCAGGTTGAAGCACACACTCAATGAGAAAGCGTGCTGCGAGCGAACAGTCGGCTCATAATCAGAATCAGTTTTATTGCCAAGTGTGCTTCACACACAAGGAATTTGTTTTGGCTACAGAAGCTTCCAGTGTACATAAAGTGATAAGTGACAACGCAAAATAAATATGAAAAAACACGATAAACAATTAACAGAGACGCAGTTAGTCAAAAAGATCTGAGTGTTGAATTGTATAGATTTGTTAGAAATATACAGCTTATAAGGTGCTGTGTACAATTGCGTATGGAAAAAGTATTGCATTGTATATTGTTATAAGGTGCTGTGTACAAGTGCGTATGAGAGGTATTGCACATTTATTGCACAGTAGGGAAATATTTAAGTGTTCATGAGGTAGATGGCCTGGGGAAAGACACTCTTCCTGTGTCTGGCTGTTTTTGTGCTCGGTGCTCTGTAGCGTCGTCCAAACGGTAACAGTTCAAACAGGAAGGGTGCAAGGTGTCCAGAGTGATTTTGCTAGCCATTTTGCTCACTGTGGCAGAGTATCTAATATGCAGAGGATGGATTGGATGACAGCTAAGTAGAACTGTTCGAGCAGCTCCCGTGGCAGGTTGAACTTCCTCAGCTGACGAAGGTAGTACAGTCTCTGCTGGGCTTTCTTCACTGTAGAGTCTATGTGAATGTCCCACTTCAGATCCTGAGAGATGGTGGTGCCCAGGAACCTGCATGACTCTACTGCAGCCACAATGCTGTTCATGATGGTGAGTGGGGGGAGTTTCTTTTAAAGTTCACTATCATCTCTACCATTTTGAGCATGTTCAGCTCCAGGTTGTTGTATAAACACCATAAAGCCAGCTGCTCCACCTCCTGTCTGTACAGTAGTGTCATCTGCAAACTTCAGGAGCTTGATGTAGGGGTCTTTTGCAGTGCAGTTGTTGGTGTACAGGGAGAAGAGCAGTGGGGAGAGAGCACATCCCTGGGGGGCACCAGTGCGGCTGTCGGATGTGATTTTGCCCATACTGACTAGCTGTTGTCTATCTGTCAGAAAGCTGGTGATCCATTGACAGACAGAGCTAGGAACAGAGAGCTGGGTCAGTTTGTACTCGAGCAGTGATGGGACGATGGTGTTAAAGGCAAAACTGAAGTCCACAAACAGAATCCTTGCATAATTCCCTGGTTTGTCCAGATGTTGTAGGGTATAATGCAGTCCCATGTTGACTGCATTATCCACTGACCGGTTTGCTCTATAGGCAAACTGCAGGGGGTCCAGCAAAGGTCCAGTGATGTCCTTCAGATAAGCTAGCACCAGTCTTTCGAATGACTTCATGGCCACAGATGTTAAGGCAACAGGCATGTAGTCATTGAGTCCTGTGATCTTTGGCTTCTTCTGGATTGGGATGATGGTGGAGCGTTTATAGCAAGATGGAACTTTGCACTGTTCCAGTGATCTGTTGAAGATCTGTGAGAAAATGGGAGCCAGCTGGTCAGCGCAGGTTTTTAGACCGGCTGGTGAAACACCATCTGGGCCTGGTGTTTTCCCTCTCTTCTGTTTATTATAGATCTGACGCACATTATCTTCACTGATCTGAAGTGTGGGGGTGGGGGGGTGGCTGGAGGTGTTGATGGCTCGCACTCATCATTATCATCAGTTCTCTTTTTTTCACAGCAGATGAGTCAGTGTACTGTTCTAGTAGCTGACTAACTCAGGATATTGGTTTATTTCGAGTCAGAGAGGGTATCCAGCATGTTAAATGTAATTAAGTACTTGCTAAAGATGCAACTGTTTCATGCAGACTCGATTCAATTTGGTGAACTGGTTCAAAAGTAATTTAATGCAGTTCTTTTCATAAAAAAAGTACCTAAGTAACGCAATAAGCTATTTTTTGGGGGGAGCAACTCTATATTGTAATGTACTACTTTCAAAAGTAACTTTCCCCAACACAGTATGTATATGTATATGTATATATATATATATATATATATATATATATATATATATATATATATATATATATATATATATATATATATATATATATATATATATATATATATCAGAATCAGAAATGACAAGGAGGCACCATGCCACAGTACAAAGTCAATGGCACGGTTTGGATTGTTTTCCTAATAGTGGTCGTATGACGCATTGGATTTTGTCCCTACAGGTAAAAATATGAAACATATCAAATCAAACTCTGTGTAGTTTTATCTGTCACTTAGGATAGTTGTGTAAATTCACTCTCATAAACCATAAAACTAACCATAAACCTGTCTTAGAGCTAAAAAAAAAAAAAAAAAAAAAAAAAGATACTCTATTGGGATGCTTCTTAATGCTGAATGTAAAACCTGGCTCCTGAAGTGAAAATATTAGAAAATCACTGCCAGTACATGATGGTTTTCCAAAGAACTCCAGAATAAGCTGTTCCTTGAGGAACTTACCTCAAGCTTTACACAGTAAAACCCTTTCTGCTGGTAATTGAAGCCTTTATTTTGGAGAGTGAATGAATAATGGGAACACACAGTGTGAAACTGAGAGAATGTCTGTCCTTTCAACAGGTTTGAGGAGCATAATCTTACGGAGAATGCGGTATAGACATGACCTCCATGCATTATGAATTTATTGTCAATTTTTCCCTTTCATGATGCATGGTGTGCAACGACTGGTCGCTAATGGTGTAATAAGAATTGTAATGCCTTATGAAAAGGACACGGTATTTGTCATATAAACACACCATCAAACACCACACTACAACTACTACTATGCACACACACACACACAATCATGCTTTAAATAAATTATATCAATACATCTTTGTAACATCAGTTTCAATTAATTTAATTTACCTTGGTCTCTAGTTCAGAGGTCGCCACAGCAGAATGAACCACCAACTATTCCAGCATATGTTTTACACAGTGGATGCCCTTTCAGCTGCAACCCAGTACTGGGAAACACCCATACAGACTCATTCACACACACACACACACACATACTCATACACTAAGGACGATTTAGTTTATTAAATTCGACTGTACCGCATGTCTTTGAACTGTGGGGGAAACCAGAGCACCCGGAAACTGGAAATCCACAGGGTGAACATGCAAACTCCACACAGAAATGCCAACTGCCCCAGCTGAGACTTGAACCAGCAACCTTCTTGCTGTAAGGCAACAGTGCTAACCTCTGAGCCACCGTGCCACCCCTTATAAAACAGTGTATACATAATTCAGGGTGTCCACAGGGTCTTAAAACGTATTAAAAGTTGAAAACTCAATTAAGAGAAATGTAAGGCCTTTAAAAATTATTTTAAATGTCTCAAATGCTATTTTACATGGTATTAAATTAATTAATTCATTTTCCTTTTCGGCTTAGTCCCTTTATTAATTTGGGGTTGCCGCAGCGGAATGAATCACCAACTTATCCAGCACATGTTCCAACTTATTCAGCATATGTTTCATGTACTAATGAGCTTTCACACTCAACAGCATGGTATGTGAATTTAGTGTCGTCCCAAATGGAAAACCGTTTCCCAGATGACGTTTGACAGTTGCTAAGTTAGTGGAATTAATGACCAATCTACCAAATAGTACTTGCCTTGAGTATAACCGGATTCACCATCGGGAGGCAGTATAATCACTTACGTGCGAGAATTTTGCTTTCACAATCCAAAATAAATAAAGTAACCTAACATCAGAGCCCGATAGCTTCGCCTCTCCCGCTACATGATCAAAGCAGTGGCTGTTGAGTGCGTGAAGTGTCCCTCATTCCACACTTCTTTTTAGCGGTTGCATAAGTGCGTCATCCGGGTATTTAAAATGCACTTATTCTTTTTAGAGTTTTCAGTTCGAGTTTTGTTCCTCGCCACTGTAGCCACTGGCTTGCTTGGTTTGGGACTTGTGGAGCTGCGCATCGATGGACTTGCTCTTCAGCGTTTGGACTTTCAGCAGTGAAAATTAAACCACACTGAACTGAACTAAACTGAACTTCAACTCTGAAAACTGGACTAACACAGTTTCAATTTACTAGAACTTCTATGTTCACTGCTTTGACACAATCTACATTGTAAAAGCGCTATAGAAATAAACATGAATTAAATTGATTGCATTACTTACACTTGTTATACTACATAATGGCACAGAATAGTGTATAAGTATGTGATTTGGCATGCACCTAACCTAATATTTATTTTAGGATTAGTTTTCTACAATCAGTGTTTAGTAAACATACTGTAAGTAAAAATGTTTTCAATGTTACCGGTTGAAAGTGGCAATGAGTTTTTAAATGTATGGAAAGAGTCTTAAAAAAGGTCTTAGAAGGTATTGACATTCACTCTCTGATTCCTGTATATACCTTGTGATTTCAAATTCAACACGTCTGTGAGTTTCCTGAATGGGTCTTAAAGCAATAGTTCACCCCAAAATGAAAATTGTTAACATTTACTCACCCTTTACTACAAAAAAAGATGATGTTTTGAAGAAAGCTGAAAACCTAACCACTGGCTTCCATAGTATTTGTTTTTTCCTACTATTGTATAAAAGTCAATGGTTAAAGATGTACAGCTTTTTTCTAAATATTTTATTTTGCATTCAACAGAAGAAAGGAACTGGAATTGGAATCATTTGAGGGAGAGTAAATAGTGAGTAAATGTTAATTTTTGACTGAATCTACCCCTTAACAATGCCCATAGTGCAACTCTCACATGGTCGCCCACTGAAGCTAAGCAGGACTGTTCCCGGTCAGTACCTTGATGGGAGACCACATGGGAAAGATAGGTTGCTGCCGGAAGTGGTTTTAATGCCCCAGTATATTGATGGGGACTCTATACTGCTCAATGAGTGCTGTTTTTCGGATGAGACGTTAAACTGAGGTCCTGACTCTCTGTGGTGATTAAAAATTCCAGGATGTCCTTCAAAAAAAAAAAAAAAAAAAAAAAAAAAAAAAGAGTAGGCATCCTCGCCAATATTTACCCACTGGCCTCTGTCCATCATAGCCTCCTAACCATCCCCATATCATAACTGGCTTCATCACTCTGTCTCCTTTACACCAATCAGCTGGTGTGTGGTGTGTAGTCTGGTGCAATATGGCTGCTGTCGCATCATCCAGATGGATGCTGCACACTGGTGGTGGATGAGGTGATTCTCCCCCTCAAAAAAAAGTGTAAAGCACTTTGAGTGTACAGAAATATAATATAGAAAAATGTAAATAATTATTATTATTATTATTACTATTATTATTAAACATTTAAACAAAGCAAATACGTAATAATTGTAACAATATTTCACCATATTACAGTTTTACTGTATTCATAATCAAATAAAATAACACCAGAGCACAGTATATTTGGTTATTATTTGACATGTCAACCATCGTGACATGTTGCTTACCATTTTGTCTATGTTTTGCTAGCCCTCATCTAACATGCAACCCTTCATACCGCAATCTAAATTTCTCATCAGTTCTATCAGCATCCATTCCTCCATTCATCCCTCACTCTGACACACCCATCCGTCTCATCTATCCATCCATCCATCCTTGCATCCGACGCCTTTAGCATTCACTGGAGAAATAGAGGGATGGCGTAAGAGATGGAGAGAGAGAGAGTAAATAGAAACACAATATGCTGGCAGTGCGCTTCAACCCGTGTGTAGGTCAGCCCGAGGATATGACTGCATGGTTAGTTCCTCAACATAAACAAAAGGAAAGACAATTTCCTGCCCAACACGTTAGCTGAAGCTGCTGTTGTTTTAATTTATCAAGAGCAGGGCTTTGAAATAAAGAAAGAGCGACCCGGGGAAGTGTTTCCTTAGCAGTAGCTGAAATTGTAATCAAGTCTGAGGTGGGAGTTCACAGGTGTTTTCTTGCGCTGTCAGAATTACACTGTGGCTGCATCCCAATTTGCAAACTATCTGTCATAAACAGTCTGCGAGATTAGAATTAGAGCCTTCCCAGTCACTGTATGGGAAAACAGTACGCCAAAGGTGCACGGATGGCACATTATTTCTGGAGTCTTTTTCGAAGTAAATAGTGCGCACAATCTAATGCTCTACAGAAGAAAAGGAATATTTGGCTGTCCTTAATTTACTTTCTTCAATAGTAAAATACTAAGGGTTGTGAACCAAGCTGTCACAGGAGTTTTTTTTTTTTTTAAGAACTTAGGCTGCATTTACACTGCATGGTTCAAGTGAATCAGTTCCGATTTTTTTATGTGGCACATATCGGATATGGCCTATGTACATGTAAGCAGGGAAAAAAATCACATGGATTCCAGTTACTCAAATCAGATTCAGGCCTTGTTGATATGTACAAGCAACAAGCAACACTTTATTACTCGTCACAGTAAAAAAAAAAATATCTGTTAATTAACAGTTTCCTTATTTTGGGATTCACAAGTGTTTTCTGTTAATTTACTGTTGTGAATTGTATTATGGGACCTTGATCTCTGCTCTGTTGACTTTTGAATTTGAAAATTTAACTCTACAGTTTAGCAAAGTGACTTTTATTGACATTTTAGTAGTGTGAAATATTATAACGTGGAAAAAACAATATTTAGAGAAATTAAAAATTAAAAAAAATAAAAACATTAATCACAAAATACTCAAATTTGTGGATATTTTTAGTTAATACAAGTCATTCATTCATGCCCACAAAATAATGGCGACCTGCCTAATATGTTGTTTGTGCTACAAAAAAAAGTAAATCCGCCATGGTATGAACTCAAAACCCCCTAAAGGTCCTGTGGTACTTGACACCGATATGTTAGACAGGACTCGATGGTCAAGGCAACCAGGATTGTGGTTTGCATCTCATTGAGCTTGTGTTGGTAAATTCTTACCAACATTGACCAGGAGCAACCCACAAGCCTTGTCAATTCTGAAATATTCTCACGCTGTTGCCTTGCCTTAATAATTTGCCCTTTGTCAAAGTCACTCAATTCTTTATTCCAACCCATTTATCATGCATCCTGTGTTCATTACTAGTACCGGATGTCTGCTTAGCATGTACCCAGAACTTAATATGTTGCCTTGTTATAAGATGAGCGATGACATTCACTTTTTATCTATAAAAGGTCATTAGGCTATTAGCTCATCAACATATGCCTGTATGTAGTTTGGCTCTAATGCTGCTTTCAAGTCCTGGTAGTTTTTGTTTATAACCTGGCAAGTCATATTTATAATGCCAGGTGCATTTACTTTAAGTCACTTAGGTTGGAGCAAGATTGAAGTATACAAAAAGTATAAAATTATTATTAAATTATACTATATATGTATATAAAGATTTTTTTTTTTTTATTTTTTTTCTCTTTAATTTTGTCTAACATATAAATTTGGATGTACTAATTTTGGACTGTTATCATAAGTTATTTGTTAGATTAGTTCCAGATTTTCCAGTTCCAGGCGTAAGTACTGACAAATCTAGTGTATTTGCACAAATATAATATTGTAAAGTTTCCTATAGAACATAATAATTGAAATGAGAGATTTGTGAGTAGTGTACTCGTATATGTTGAGCACTGTTTATATATACAGTATATTGTATATTAAATGCAAAAAAAGATTTTTTACATGCATTAACAAATTCACCTTAAATACATGAATTTCACCTGCAATGTTTCTCATGGACATGCCTCTGACCCTAAATACTATAGGGAAATTCTATAAGTTTGTTAGTTGTTTTTTATTTTTATTTTATGTATGTATGTATGTATGTATGTATGCATGTATGTATGTATGTATGTATGTATGTATTTATTTATATATTTTTTTTAATTAAGCTTTCCTCATTCAGTAAACAACATTTTACTGTTAGTGACTTAGTGACAAAGCCAAAAAAAGGGATTGAGTGAGTGAAGGCAAGGCAAGTTTACTACATTTCATCCACAATGGTAATTCAAAGTGCTTTACATAAACAAGAATAAAAGAAACAAGAAAATAAAAATGATTAAAATAATTAAAACAAATAAAAACAGAATAAAATGTGTTAATACCTAATATAAAATAATAAAAAAGTAAAGAAAGACATAATAGTGCGATCTGTGGAATGTAGTACTCATTTATTAAAGGCACAGCTAAACAGATGTGTTTTTAGTCTTGATTTGAATGTGCCTAATGTTTGAGCATATCTGATCATTTCTGGAAGCTGATTCCAGCAGCGAGGGGTGCAGTAGCTGAAGGCCAATTCACCCTGCTTTGATTGAACTCCTGGAATTTCTAACTTACTTGATCCTAATAATCTGAGTGACCTGTTAGGTTTGTATTCAGTGAGCATATCTGTAATGTATTGAGGTCCTTGGCCATTTAGTGAATTATAGACAAGTAGTAATACTTTAACATCTCTTCTGAATGTAACTGGGAACCAGTGTAAAGACCAGAGGACAGGTGTGATTTGCTCAGTTTTCTAGTTCTGGTCAGAATCCTGGCAGCAATGTTCTGGATGAGCTGTGACTGTCTGACTGTCTTTTTGGGAAGGCCAGTGAGGAGTCCATTACAGTAATCCACCCTGCTGCTGATAAAAGCATGAACAAGTCCTCACTGGAAACAAAGCATCTAATTCTTGTAATGTTTTTGAGATGATTGTATGCTGATTTACTCACTGCTTTGACATAGCTACTGAAATTCAGATCTGACTCCAGAATCAGACCAAGATTTTTGACCTTATTTTCTGTTGACTGACCCTTGGAGCCAAGGTACGCATTCACCTTGATAACCTCATCTCTATTCCCAAAGTGCAATGACTTCAGTTTTCTCTTTGTTTAACTGAAGAAAAGTTTTGGCACATCCAACTGTTCATTTAATCAATGAATTGACAGAGGGTGTCAATGGGGCTGTAGTCATTAGGCAATAAGGCTAAGTAGATCTGAGTGTCATCAGCATAACTGTGGTAGGAGATTTGGTTCTTTCTCATTATTTGGCACAGTGGGAGCATATAAATGTTGAACAGGAGAGGTGCCAGAATTGAATCTTGTGGGACTCCACATGTCATGGGTGTCCACCTCAACCATGGTCACCTATACTGACATAGTAACCTCTTCCTTCAAGGTAGGATCTAAACCACTTAAGGACCATCCCAAACAGCCCAACCCAGTTTTCAACCCTATCCAGAAGTATACGTGAGTCTTTTCAAGGCCTCATTTCATTGACTTAAATACAAAATAACTTCGTATCTTGCTTTAATTCTACTTGCTTCTATCAAAATGGCAATGCCACACTACTGTTCCTCCATTCAAAGTCATAAACTGAACAAGTCATTGTCAATTCAAGACTGAACAGAGTGAAACCAAGTTGTCAAAAGCAAGTGAATAACATGACATGCCTCAACAAAATGAGACCTGCTCATTTTAATCAACAAAGCAACATTGATAGCACATGATATCACATAACCTAACGCCTCTCACTGACAGTGTTACAAGTTTATTTAAAGAATCATTGTGCTGCCGCCGCTGAGGATGAACCTAAAAGCTGCCATCACTTCACCAGCCTGAACACTGAACAGAACCCAGCGGGTCCGTCACCTTCTGCCTTCCTATTAAAGAAGAGAAAACGCACACACTTTCTTTCTCCTCCTCCTCCTCTCCCTTAAAAAATTCAAATCCCATTTGTGTGAATTTGTATTTAAATTGCTAGCAGCTGTCTACTGTTTGAAGGTTCACAGAAGGCATATGCTTTATTTTAGTTTATATGCGAGAAGTTTCAAGCGCAGAAATAAAGTTTGTTTCTTTTCTTTTTTTCCTTCAGAATGTGCAAACGTAAAAAAATGTGACTGTGGGCTCTGTAAGCAGTAGGGGGGCTGTAGACAAAAACACAATTATGAAAAACATATTTGAGTCCTGGATGGGGGAGTGATTGACATATGAACTGTGAAGCTGAAGAAAAAATAAATAAATAAAAAATAAAATGCCCTGAGAAGCGTTGGAGACATTCAGAGAGAGGCAGATTTATGAGTACCCGATGTGCTTGGAAAATTATAAAGCAGCTGTGTGTGAGTTTTTAAAGTCAGAGCTGGTGTGTTTCTCTGACGTTTGGTCTATTTTATGAGGTGTGCATGTTTATGAGTATGTGTATGTGTGCATGTGTCTCCAGGCGTTTACCCTCAGGCTGTTCCAGACTGTCAGATCTGTGTGATTACCGTCTTCCTAACACAGCACGGCAGCGCTCATTTATTTATCAGCCCATTACGCCTCATCAACAATCCAAACACACACACATACACACATTTATTGATGTGCATGGGCATCCGTTCAAACTTACAAGAAGAGATGGTCAGGCGATGTCAGTCATTTGGCGAAGTCAATTAGTATCTAGATCAGTAAAACAAAATAAAAGCCCCGAAAACTTACAAGGGGGCCCCAACTTGACTTGAATTATTTAGAATAAACCAAGCATTTAAACTTTCCAACACAACAAACAAACAAACAATATTATTATTATTATTATTATTTTTAATTACCAATGTTTTGGCTTACACATTGTGTACAGTAGGTAATTAAATCTTTTTGGTAATTTTATAGCTAATATGCCATATATTTTACTTGAAACTAATTAAAATTTTAATTTATTTTGATTTGATTTAACTTAATAAATATTTTAATAATAACACCTCACAACAACTGGTATTGTCTTGCATTTAAAAATAAAGGTTCAAAAGGGTGCTTTCAAAAGCACTGGAAAAAACATTACAAAAACATTTCCTGAACTGTTTTTAATTATATTTCTTTTCATTATTATGAATTATTTTAATTATCAAATCAATAGTTTATGCCATGAAAAGGTTCCATAGAAATTAGAGGCTTAATCTAAATTGTAGTTTTAGATAACTGAAAATATACATGCATGATAGCCAGAATGGTGTTTTGGGGTCCTAAAAAAGCTAAAGCTAACTTTTAAAAACAACACCATTGTCTAATAAAAAAAATTTAATGCCAAGTTCAGATGAGTGCAAGGTCACATAGTACAGGGGTTCCCAAACATTTCAGCCCACGACCCCCAAAATAACAATGCCAGTGACTGGCGACCCCTGATATTGTTTGAGGAGGTAATAAATATAAAACCTTGCACACAACGGCGCACACATACCAATAGGCCCAGAGACCATCCTCCATGTTCAGTTGTGGCCTGTATTAATTTTAATGGTCTTGAGTGCCATAAAGGTGTCAGAAAGTTTAACCTGGTGCCATAAAATCAATCTGCTGCATCTCACCCTATTGCTGTGTTTTTAATATAATGTAATCATCCCAGGGGTTGCAAAAAAATTGAAAGACTGATGGCTTTTTATTTGCATGTTGTTACATGTTAACAATGTTACTATTAATTACTATTTTGTTCTTCAGTAGGTTAAGGATAAAATATGGTAATTCTAATAATTTAATAAAATTAATTACATTTTTGGAAATTGCCAGGCGACCCCTGCCCCCCACCACTTAATTGTCCCGTGACCCCTCGGGGGGTCCCAACCCCCACTTTAGGAACACACGTAGTATATCTTTTGTTGTTAACTACATAATAAGAAGCCTTTAGTGGGGTAGAAAATGTACTTATTTTGCTCACCTGGCTTTTGAAGGGAAATAGCAATTTCTCTACAATTTCCCTCCTACTGCTCAGATGACACATCAAACAGACATGGTGCTCCTGCCAAATTTACTTTAGTTTTTCCTCAATTTCTTGTGTCCAAATAGACCAAAAAGCCCTTTTCTCAACCAAAACCATGCTTGTCTATACCTTCGGCAGCTAGCTCTCTGCAATTCTCACTATAGAGTTATAGGTCGCCCACTGAATGACAGACCACATAAGAAAGCTAGGTTGCTGCCGGAAGTGGTGTTAGTGACACCCGCAGGGGGCGCTTAACCTACGGTCTTGTGTGGGTCCTAACGCCCCAGTATATTGATGGAACTCTATACTGCTCAGTGAGCGCCATCTTTCGAATGAGACGTTAAACCGAGGTTCTGACTCTCTGTGGTCGTTAAAAATCCCAGGATGTCCTTCAAAATGGAGCAGTAGCTAAATTTGCCCACTGGCCTTTTTTCCATAATGGTCTCCTAACTATCCCCATATCATAATTGGCTTCATCACTCGGTCTTCTCTCCACCAATCAGCTGGTGTGTGGTGCGTTGTCTGGCTACCCAGTATACACTTCATTCATATATGGTGTTTAGAGTAATTTCACACTTTTCTGGATTATTCTTGGCAGTCCTGTTCACTCAGTACTGCTAGATCAGGTCAACATTCAAGTGTTGTCTTTGCAAATTCTCCTAGTATGGCTATATGGGGTTACAAATTTACTGCACACATATGGTTATACAGGTTAGCATGTTCACTGCACATTTTTAGAGAATAAAAAATCTTCATGATTTCAGGCCTTTGTTGGCGATTTTTCAAAACCTGATGGCAAAAATCAGGACTAAAATCATGTAGTCTGAACTAATTTATACAATATCCAAAAATGGAACACTACTAGACTGTGTCTGTGCTGCTCAAGACGATGACACAAACACTAAATTGGGATGCTAAATGCAGTGGCTTTAGTATAGTTTTTGTAGATCCATGTCATTTGAATGTAAAATATTTCAAAAGGAAACAAAAAATTTAAACTGCAAGCAGCGATGAAAGGAACTTTTCATCCACGCTCTGAGTTATAACAACTTCCTGTTTTGTGGTGAAGCATCAAAGTTTGTAAGGCCACCACACGCCCTTTGACGAAAACTCTAGATCATCACAAGTTAACATGTCCAAGGCCTTTAGATGACAATAGCCAGTTTTGGTGTTGATCTGAAAAAAATCCCTAGAAGGTGTTCGTTAAAATACAAAACCTGGAAATGGCAAAAACTGAACTTTTTTTGCAGAGAAAGTTAAAACCAAACTTCCTGTTGGTTTTGAGATTTCACTCCAAGAGACTTTTTTGTAGGTATTGACATGTTTGATGTGTGTCCCAATTTCAGTATGTGTGCATGAAACGTAGCTCGGGGGCGCTGTTGAGCTGCTTTGTCACACCCTTCCCTGAAACCCATATCGCCATATTAAATGTTCAGCACTTCTTGCGTGTGTGCATTGTTTTGTAAGTTTTCAAGCCAAATAATTAATTTTTGCAAAGAAGAAGAAGAAAAAACGAAGCAATTCCAATAGGGCCTCGCACCATCGTAGCTAAGAAGCTAAGAAGCTACAGGCAAGCGCCTACAAAACAAGTAAAATGTCTGAAGCATTTAAATGTTGATATGTCAAACATCCAGCATCTTTTATAAAAGCACTTGAATGAATTTGTCTTTTAAACACTTGTGTATAATTAGTTCTTTTGCATATGTCATTCTCACACAGAAACACTTTTCCCATCTGCTTATCTGTTTATGCCATTGTGAGGGTTTGGCGTGAATTTTTTTGTGTTTAGATACCATCAAAGTCCTCTGTGGAATATTTACTGCATTTATGATTCAGTCGAACTGTCAAAAGCAATGCTTGCATTGAAAGAGAAAAGATGAGAGACTGAGACATGTATACCTCTGGAGCATCTCCACCTGGAGAGGGGAAAAAACTATATTTCTTCCATAAGCTTCAGGTTGTACAGACAGGTTGGGTGAAAAACGCAAGCCATCAGTACTGTATTAAACATTAGAACAGACGCGGGAAAGGTCACCAGAGTCCCTCTAGATGTGCTCATACATCTGTGACACTAGGCAATGAATGGGACACGTAATCACAACATAACCATAACACTGAGATTTATCAGCACAAGGAGATTCAACCTGCCCTTTTGCCTGCTTTTCACTCTGAGAAAGAGAGAAAGAGGCAGGAGAAATCAAGAAAAAGTGTTCATCAAAATGAAGAGACATAATAAAAACACAATTTTCATGTCCTAACAGTTTCAGATTATTAATGACAGCCTGAAACCTTGCTTAAATGTATAATACAACTAAAAAAACGAACTATTTTGTTGAAACTAGTTTCATGAAAAATGCATGCCTGTGTAGAAATATTTATTTTTATTTTTTACCATGCTGATTCCTGCACATTTCATTGCAGTTTCAAAATTAAATGTTCAGTGAGTGGGAGTAAAAAGCATGTGCAATTTTCTTGAAAATAAGATTTAAATTTGACTGTGACAACACTATATATTCATTAATTCGTTAATTTTCCTCGGCTTAGCCCCCTATTTGTCAGGAGTCGCCATAGTGGAATAAACCGACAACTATTTCAGAATATGTTTTATGCAGCGGATGCCCTACCAGCCGCAACCCAAAACTGGGAAACAACCATACACTCACATTTACAGACACATTCATACTCCACGGCCAATTTAGTTTTTACATCCAATTTGCATCCAACTGACCTATACCATGAGAACTGTGTGGGAAACCGAAGTATGCAAACTCCCCAGAGTAATGCCAACTGGTCCAGTCAGGACTTGAACCAGCGACACTCTTGCTGTGAGGAGAACACTGAGCCATGGTGCCACCAACACTTTATTTTGTTTCATGCATACATTGTGGCAGTTCATTTACTCTAGGAATGGCTCTAAACACAAATGCTTTATTTCATTTTAAAAATACAGGAATAACACCTACATCAATACCCTAACCCCAACAACTACTATTATCTATACACAATGTTTCGTGAAAGTTTGGAAACACCTTGCTGAATCTGTGAAAATGTGATTACAATAAACAAATAAGAGATCATATAAATTGCATGTTCTTTTTTATTTTATGTATTACTGTCCTGAGTAAGACATCTGACATAAAAGATGTCCACAGTCCACAAGGCAGAAATTATTAAAATACCCCCCTACGAAAGTTTGGGAACCCTTGGTTCTTAATCTGTGCTCAAAGACCAAATCAGCATATTATAATGATTTCTGAATGATCAAGTGACACCACATAGTGCATTAGTAACTGCTAAAAACTAAACATTGCGATTACAGAACTGTACTGTACCTATAAAACAGAGATATTAAATTGCAATTCAATTCCTCAGTATTGATGATTTTATACTGTATTACTTATCAAGTAACCTTGTTTAAGAAGAACATCTTAATGATATATTACCAAAAATAACATGCATTTTCATATTTATGGAATATTATGTTGATTATATTATATATTAACACTGTAAAAAATGCTAACCTGCAATTGTTACCATAAAGAGCCCTTCTTTATTTGGAGCAGTTACGTATTTGAGTATTTTGAATTGACCATGAATAATAAGAAATAACATTCTAGCAATTCAGGTCCCACAATTCTGAAACAACATTCCAAAGTCACAACTATGACGATATCAGTAAATATTGTGAGGTGGAAAAGTTTATACAAATGTAGTTATTTACGAACATTATCTCAACACAACTCAAAAGTTGAAAAGACCAATCGAAGAAAAGAAAAAAAAAAAAAAAATCACCTAAAACCCAATAGCTTGTCCGTTCTCATGGCCTCTAATTTACAAACACTATGAATGACTGAAGAGCAGCCATCATTCTTTGCATCCTCCAACATTCTGCTAGCCAAATAGGTTTATTTTAAACCCATCTTTACATTTCCATCCACATTGTTTCATTTCATTCACTGCAAACGACGCTTCAGCTCTGAAGTATTTTGAATTGACCAAAGAAATAAAATTCTGGCCCTACAATTCTGAAACCACATTCTAAAATCACAACTATGAAGATACCAGTAAATATCCCGGAAACATTCATACAAATGTAATTATGAATGTTAACTCAACCCAATTTAAAAGTTGTGAACAAAGAAAAGTCTCAAACCTCACCTAAAACCAGCCCGATCTCACAAGAAAACGTAACTATTTTTAGTTTTGTCCGATTAGTGGCTAATTCGTAAGAATTCATACGAGTTCAGTCATATGAAAATGTATGATTTTTTTAAAAAGGAGGCGTGTGCACCAAACCCCACCCCTAAACCCAACTGTTATTGGGGGATGAGTAAATCATACTAAATTGTACAAATGAGAATGCACACATTCATGTGAACTAGTGACTAAATCAAAAACGTACAAATTGCTGTGAGATAGTGTTGCCTAAAACCCAACAGCTTGTCAGTTCTGTGGTGTAACGGATCAGAAATCTGACGGTTCGGATCACACTACGGTTTTTAAGGTCACGGATTGGACCATTTTTTGGATATCAAAAAAGGGAGGAGACAATTGTCAAGTGCTTTCCATTTATACAAACATATTACTGCAAAAATATTGGTTTTAACAAACATAACTCAGATTCTGTCATTTTTATAAAATCAAGAAAGAATCAGCTGAAAAAAAGGAAAATATTCAATACGAAAATGATCTTTGCTACTGTTGCTGATAATGCTAAATATAGAGATCTAACATCTTGTACAACATATCATATTTATTTTCAATGAATGATTCAACAATACACACATACAACTTCATGTTTCATTGTAGGCGTATAATTTTTGAAAACCTATTCAATGACCTATTCAATTTTAATGGTTGTTTGTCACCCATTGTTTACACAATGTAATTGCTCTAACATTCACCAGCGTCAAGTTTAATTAAACAATGATTTTAATCTTTACCATAAACAGTGTTTATACCAGAACTATAAACCGTTATCCCAGTACTTCTGTGTTATTTAATTGTTTGTAACTAACTGAAAAAGTGTCCAATTGAATTTATCTCGATCAAACGCAGATTTGAATGCAGCGCTTAGAAGGATTAATAAACATATGCAAATCATTATCATTTATCATTCATGTTGTGCGGGTTTGAATTGAGATCATGATCTTTTAATGTTTGTGTAGCTTTACACTGAATGCATTAATGCAGGCTAAACAAACAATGACAAAAAACACCTTTAATTATTAAACTAAGAAAGCATTTAGGTAGGTCCCACCACAACATTTTCCATCATCATATTATACGGGGAAGCCAAAATGCTTTCATACACGTGATTTGAAGGACGCGGAAGGCGATCTCTCTGCAATTGTTATATGTTGTATTAACCTACAAATTCAAAATAGTTATTAATCCGCGAATCACATGCATTTCGAACTGTGGGTTGTGATCCGTATGAAGTCACCCCTAGTCAATTCATATAGGCTCAAGTCCTATAATTTGCAAAAAAAGAGCAGCCGTTTTTCTTTGCATTGACCAAAATCCTGCTAGCCAATTAGATTCATTTCAAACCCATCTTTACATTTCCATCCACATCGTTTCATGTCATCCACTGCAAACGACTTGTCTGCTCTGAAGAGGATGTGATTCCACTTGCAGATAATTCCATGAACATTCATAAATACTTAATGTGGATGTGACATTCTATATTAATGCTAGGTGGAGCTAACGCAAGTACTCTTTCGATATAAACGTCAATTCAACCTGGAGCACCATCCCTGAGAGAGTGCTTTCATTTATACAGCTATTCCGTCTCCATATACGCCAGATGATGCTAAACACCAAACCCTCTTGATAAGAAATGATGCCTTATAGAAAACATCTTGTTTTGAGATGTTCTGTCTGGCTAATAGCATGCAAGTTATGACACATGACATATTTTCCCATTACAGGCAAAATGACATCACATTTGCATCATTTATGATGGGAGAGAGAGCGTCAGAAAACAGATGGCAACATGTTGATATGCAATAATGACTATTTAAAATAAGACCTCTCAATTTAGAACTTGCTATTATATATAATGTCAAATGCACATCTTAAAAAAATATGGAGATGCCACATCAGGATATAGCAGAGATATTGTCTGTGCTGTATGTCATTAATGAGACAAAACAATAAAACGTGTTCTCGTCTGCGCCATAACAGCTGCAGCCAGCAAATACTGGGAATATAATGGCGGTAACAAGATGTTATTTGCATGTCCGAAAATAATGTTCCTTATCATGACTGATCACATCCCGGGTCCATCTGAGCATTGTCATGTGGTCATTAGTCTGATGGTAAACACTGCGAGGGCTACACAATGCTAGAGCAGAGAATTCTGGGAAAAGATGACAGCTTATTAGGGTGGCCAAACCTTTTCATGTCAGCGCATTCATTTCCAATGGCTCAGACAGGAAGAGAGAGAGAGAGAGAAAAACGAAGGAGAGACAGATAATAGATGGACAGGTGTCTGGGTGAAGAAGGGGCATGTGTCCAACAGCTGTTGGTCTGTGGGGAAAAAACAGCAGAGGAGGAGCAGCAGAAAAGGAAAGAAGAGGAGGAGGAGGAGGAGGAGAAGACTCGGGGCATCCGGGAGGAGGAGAGGAAGCACAGAAAGGAAGGCTGATTTGCTGCTGGCGTGAGAAATACACATACAAATGAACACAATTAGAATGTCACTAATGCATACACATACAGACACTTAACACGAATTAACATACAAATAAGTGTTCTGTCATGATCGCACAAACACACACATTAAGAGCCACAAATGAATGCACACATAGTGAGAACTGGGCAGTTTTAAATACTGAATGAAGAGTATCTTGAGGTCACAAACAGGATTTGGAATACTGGAAAACTGTTCAGCAGAAATAGTGTGCACTTCCAGACACTTTACATAAATATTTAAGGTCACAATGTAATTATTATGTAAAAAAATGGGTATATTTATGCACAATCATTTGTGTGTATAGTTTATTTTCATTGAACTGTTGTGCACATTCAGTACAGCGTACTTGAGTGAAAATATGTTATATGGTTTGTTGTAATATATCTTACCACATACAGCTAAAAATTCTAAATGGTTTAACATTACATTAAGAAGTTGCAAAAGTTCCTGCATGACATCACGTATAATTAAAAAAAAACTATTTGGTAATGTTTTAGTTTACAACCCGCAAAGTACCGCGTAAGTACAGTGAAATAACGATGTACATTTCTGTAAGTATAGTATAAGTGTAAAGAACATATGTGTAGGTATAAAGAAACAAGCTGTAATGCTTGAGTAATAAGGGGGTAACAACCAGATATGCAACATGCAAAGTACCATGTCAAGTATATTGAATTTACGGTGTTCTTTTCTATAAATTGCAAAAAAACAAACCATAATGTTTGGGTAATAGGAAGATAACAATAAGATATTCAACACAAAAAGAACCATGTAAGTGTATTGAATTTACGGTGTACTTTTCTATAAAGTGCAAAGGAAACAAACCATAATGTTTGGGTAATAAGTGGGTAACAATAAGATATTCAACACGCAAAGTACAGCGTAAATATATTGAATTTATGGTGTACTTTTCTATAAATTGCAATGGAACAAACCATAATGTTTGGGTAATAAGGGGGTAACAACAAGATATTCAACACGTAAAGTACAGCGCAAGTATGTTGAATTTATGGTGTAATTTTCTATAAAATGCAAAGGGACAAACCATAATGTTTGGGTAATAAGGGGGGTAACAATATGATATTCAACACAAAAGAAGCGCGTAAATATATTGAATTTAAAGTGTACTTTTATGTAAGTATTGTATACATATAAAGAATTATGCAAGGGGAGTGACAACCTTATGCAACCTGCAAACACCTGCGCAAGTACATTAATAATAGTACCTTTATTTAGTGCTTAGGTTTAATATGGGCTGTTTAGTGAATAAAAGGTTTTCAACCTGTGAAATTCTAAAACCTTATTTTATACTGTATTTTAAATCTTCATTATAACAAGGTGTATGGTAGTTTATGGGGAAAGTGAATAATTTTGAAATATATATATATATATATATATATATATATATATATATATATATATATATATATATATATATATATATATATATATAAATAATTCCATACACTACTTACCTCATGAAAGCTTACTCGTCAATCTTTCCACTGCCAGCAATTTCTCAACACCACTATCAACAAATAACTTTGTATGGTATAGGACTAGTTAAAAAAGTACACCGTAAATTTAATATACTTACGCAGTATTTTACGGCATATCTGGTTGTTACCCCCTTATTACACAAGTCTTTATAATTATATAGTATAGTAATATAGTATATTACTATACTATATTTACTAAAAGTACATTGTTATTTTACTGTACTTACGCAGTACTTTGCGAGTTGTAAACTAAAGTGTTACCAATATTTTGGTTTTATACATGTGTATACACAGATAATAAAATATGACACTATATTACTACAACTTTTGATACATCCACCCAAATCATGGAATTTAGGTGTCCTAAAAACTTCCATGGCCACAGATGTATTAAAACAAACACCTAGCTATGCAGACTGCATCTACAAACATTTGTCGGATGCAGTGGTGTAAAGAAGGCCTCCACTGGACTCAGCAGTGGAGATGTACAGTATTGTCTGGAGTAATCATGCTTCTCTGTCTAGCAATTTTTGGGATTGTTGGTTGCCAGGAAAACAGTACTGGCCTGACTGCATAGTGCAAAGAGTAGTTTGGTGGTTTTCGCTTGGCCCCTGGGTTATAGTCAAAGGAATTCTTAATGCTTCAGCATACCAAGACGTTTTAGACAATTTTATTCTCCCAACTTTGTGGGAACAGTTTGTGTCTGGCCCCTTCCTGTTCCAACAAGACTTCACAGTAGACTGTGAGCCAGGTTCTCTCGTCAATGTGCTTCTTACATCACTCTAATTTCACTCTCAATTTTCAGTTATAACAAATTTATACATTATAAGACAGTGGGCAACTTTTTTTCTGAACTAAAATGTTTGCCTGCTATCCAGCTTTTTTAAATACAAACATGTTGTTGAAACGTATATAAAAAATATTAACTAATCACGTTCCAAAAAGTTTGTAGGAAAAAATGTACAGCCACAGTGAAGTTTATTTTTAGCCGCCATTTCTTTCATTTTCAGTGCGTTTCTTGAACTCTTTGTCCTTTTTTCAAAAGCAAAACTTTCGAAGGCCTTAGGTTTTACAGTTAGCCAGAGAGCAGCAATTCCCCCACCCCCATTCCACTTTTCGTATGCTAATGTTCCCCGCCAAACCGGTTTTTTTACTCACAAGCAGGGACTCGAGTGTTGGCGCGAGTGTTACAAGCAATGGCGGTTCTAGACCAGAATGACAGGGGGGCCAGATGTGCTTTTAGAGGGCACACTTTAACATACATCACAAACTACTTAATTATTCAAAGTGATTTTTTTTCATGCATAACTCTGCAGTCTTCATAAACAAGATAATTATATAACTTAAACTCAAAGTAATCATTCATTTTCTTTTTCGCCTTAGTCCCTTTATTAATCTGGGGTCCCCACAGCAGAATGAACCACCAATTTATCCAGCATATGTTTTACACAGCGGATGCCCTTCCACTTTCACCTTTCACTGGGAAACATCCATACATACTCATTCACACACATACACTACGGACAATTTAGCTTACCCAATTCACTTACACCACATGTTTTTGGATTTGTGGGGGAAACCGGAGCACCCGGAGGAAACCCACGCCAACACAGGGAGAACATGCAAGCTCTACACAGAAACTCCAACTGACCCAGCCGGGGCTCACATAGCAGTTTGTCTCTTAGTTTAAATATTTTTGCTGGTCAGTTATCTACTAGATAACATAGAAGAACGAATAACATTTGAGGTGAAGTGCTTCAAGTTCAAAACCAGTCCGCTATATGCTTCAGTGCCAAAACATGAACTGGATTGTCAGGGTGCGCCTGTAAATAGCCTTTAAAACGCGCACGCGGCGGCGGAGGCGCACTCTAAACTCACTGGACTAGTGGATCACTCAGAAAACTAAAAAAAAAAAGACAAGTGCGTGACATGAAGGCGAGCAGCCTAGTTCAAGTCATGTTTTGGTTAACTAACTCTTTAAATACAATTTTCTTGAGCTCTAAAGGAAAAAAAAACGCTAAAGATATCTGCCGTTAAATTAATTTTAGCAAAGACGCAACCGCCTGTCATTTTCACATTAGTTTTTCAGTTCGGGATTAATAGCCTAATAAAACATTTAGTTGGACAGTGGACACTGCACAGTCCGCGCTATAATAAATATCACAATTTATTATATTCATTATTATTAATATTATTAAAAGCTATAACATTTACAAAACGCAGAACCCTTTTAATGGTTTGCTTTCATTTTCAAATCGTTAAACCACACATTAACAGTTGTGAAAAGAAGCATCCCATTATGCAGCAGAAGTAAGGACTTTTGAGTTTAAAGATGATCAGCCTGCGAAGTCAAGTTTACAGAGATATAAATGAAACAGGTCGGCTACATAGTGTGAGTGAGTGAGTGGTTTTGCCGCGGATCAACCTCTCACACTCTGTTTTGCTACACTAGCCTATGCCTTAAAATGTAACTAAGTAGCACATTTAGCTACTATTTTTTTTAAATGACATTAGATTGTAACATTTAACTTTTTCTTAACACTGATATTGGTTGGGTAATGAAGCGTGATGACTCTGTTATGCTGGTTTGACTGTTATATGAATAGTGAGTTAGCTTTGATGTGTGGGCATAGTTTGACGTCTTTACCTAAAACTTTAAACATTTATATTATGTTAATTAAAACGGAAAGAAATAAGGAGAATAAAATATAATTTAATCCATTCATTTGGAGCTGAAGCCATGATCCGTCTGCGTTAATAAACGGTATCATTGATAAATCAGTAATAGTGAAACTGCATATTATTATTACTATAAAAAGTATATTACTGCATTAAGTCAGTAGTAATGCAAAGTAATAAATAAGTGAATAAATAGCCTAAATGAAAGGCGCCGAGCCTGCTCTCATGATAGGTACGCACAGTGCGTACAGCCGTACGCCTGCAGGCGCCACTGGGGGGGAAAGCATATGCTTGTCCTTAAAAAAGGATTAGGTCAGTATTTTCTTTTTAATCTAAATTTGTAATTTAGGTGAAACACCTGGGCAGGCCTATTTATTTTATTCTTTTTATTTATATATGTTTTTTTATGCTGTTGGAAACGCTGGTACTTAAAGAGTTTCTGTTGTTATTATGTGCTGTATGCTGCTGTTCGCATGTTAAAATAAATCAGTATTTTAAATACCTAATGTGTCAGACACTAAATAAAATTATATATGTACAGCACTTTTCTTTCCTTCCTTTTGTTTTAATTTCTCCCTTTTTAAGTTTCTCTCGGATCGGTTTCACTTCCAGTTCTGCTTTAACAAATAAAAAATACAAAGCAAAAATTATTAATAATTAAACTCATCCACCCGCAATTAATCATAATGTACATTACCCGACCCGACCGACCCGCGGATTATACGCAGCGCGCACGAATATAACCGCCATCCGCGCATCACTACTGGGTATATGTAATAGGCTATGCAACGGCTGTAAAGCGCTTTATATGAAAGCCACAAGACCGATACCTAAAATATGAAACATCATGTGTGCACGAAAGGCCGGTCAAGTCAAAGCCAGACAGGCACTTTAAGTTCTTCGTAAGGACAGCAAAAATGACAGCAAGGTGCTGCCTTGATATACGGACCTTCCATGCGGACCTTCCAACAAAAACCCGAATTTAATTATATATATATATATATATATATATATATATATATCATACCTGTATGTGTTCTGTTGTCCATGCAGCCTTAAATCCCTTAAATGCCATTAAAGAAATACTAAAGAAATATCTTACAAAATAATTAATGGCATTTAATTATATTAGGATGTCTCTAACATTTAACTCTAGGTGGAAAATAACTGTTTATAGAATATTTATTATTCCTATTATCCTTATTAAATACCTATGAGTCAGCTTGTGACTTTACATCTCATTTTATATATTTCATATACTTTATTTTAATTACAAAAAATATTTCCTTTCTATTTAAGATAAATGTATTTTCGATGTGATATGTAGTGGGGGGAAAAAAGAAAATTGTGTTTACCAACGCGCTGGTTTCGAACCGGATTCTTGATCATGATTGATCGCCTCAGGTCATGTTGCCATACGCCTTACAACCACGCCACAGACCACCTACTGTTAGATAGAATCTCTGCTATTTTTGTCAGTGTTGCTGCCACATGTGCTGCCATGTGTACAGTACATATTTCACACGCACTTTTAAAAAAAACGAAACTAAATTAAAAACATGAAATTAAAAACATGAAAAACACTGAAACTGGGCAATTAATTTAAACCGTTTCAAAAAACATAACAGTAATTTAATGTCTGTTGTTATGGAGCTCTTTAGCTCACGTGCTCTGGCTGCTCTGGCTGCTACAGTGTGCTCACTATGTTACATAACTGCCCCCTGCTGGCCATGTACTGCTTGTGTTAGTACATGTTGCGTAATGCCGCGCATTACTGCGGACATGCACGAGATTTGTTTAAATCACTCGCGCATTCTCAGTAGCCATATCTGTAATGTATACATAATGCAGTGTACATTAACAAAATATTTATCACTATATTATACTATATAACGTATAATGTTGTAGTAATACATATTTATAGCTATAGACATCACATCAGTATTGAGAAAAAAAAATGTCTATAACCATGTGGGGGAAAATCTGATATTATGACTTATAAGCCTAATACTGTTGCAATCAGAATTATTCAACCCCCTGATTTATTAGCCCCCCTGTTTATTTTTTTCCCCAATTTCTGTTTAACGGAGATAAAAAAAAATTCAACACATTTCTAAACATAATAGTTTTAATAACTCATCTATAATAAATGATTTATTTTATCTTTATTTTATGATGACAGTAAATAATATTTTACTAGATATTTTTCAAAACACTTCTATACAGCTTAAAGTGACATTTAAAGGCTTAACTAGGTTAATTAAGTTAACTAGGCAGGTTAGGGTAATTAGGCAAGTTATTGTATAATGATGGTTTGTTCTGTAGACTATTGAAAAAATATAGCTTAAAGGAGCTAATAATTTGACCTTAAAATGGGTTTTAAAAAATTAAAAACTGCTTTTATTCTAGCCGAAATAAAACAAATAAGACTTTCTCCAGAAGAAAAAATATTATCAGACATACTGTGAAAATTTCCTTGTTCTGTTAAACATAATTTGGGAAATATTTAAAAAAGAAAAGAAATTCAAAGGGGGTTCAATAATTCTGATTGCAACTGTATGTCTTTATTTAATGCACAAACTAATCAATCCAAAATAAATTATGTTAATGGCACAATTTTGCATGTGATTGTTTCAAAATCACACAAAAGAACACAATTAATTGATATAAAATAATTACAGTAGCAAGCAAAACAGTGTCATTAATGTAATGTTCGTCACACAATTGAGATGGTCTTCTTGGAAGTGGAGAGTTTTTTTACACTTAACATTTTCAATGGCACAACCACCTGTAAGCCTGGTACCCAGAAATATCAGAAACATCTAACCCTTTTACCCAACATTACCCAACATTTATTTCAAGCCGAATGACCGAGTAAGTGAATATATTCAAACAGTCCATGTGCTCATATAGAGCCAAGCTAATTGCATCAGCAATGACAGGGAGAACAGTGACTCAGTGACTCATTATTCATTCCAGTGTATGTTTGGTTTAACACACAAGATGCCATATTTCTTGGTTATATGTGAAGAAGAGTGCAAGCTCGTGAAATAAAGATTCAATTATTTCCAAAAGGATCATGTGACACTGAAGACTGGAGAAAGGGCTGAAATTTTAAAATATACCCATTCAGATATGTCAATAATATGTAAATCTATGCATAAGCATACAGTAGGATGTAATATGTATAAGACTATGTATATGTAATATGTATAAGAAAGCAAAATATTCAATAATATGTCCATGCAGGTTACAGTACGTTTAGTTGACAGAAAACATCACGGAACAAAAACTGCATTTTAGGAACATAACAGCAGCTCTTTACTACCCGAAGCAGAAGACAGACAGACTGAAGGACTATAATCAAAGAAAGACAGAAAGAATGTGTGAAAGAGTGAAGGAGCTCTGGCAAGAGGAGAGGTAATCAGATGAATTCAGCGTGGCTCTGGGCCCTTACTGCTTTCATTCCAGCAGCAGCTGCAGTGGCTTGGGCTGACACCACTCTTGTAAAAGACCGTCCATTCTGAGAGTGTGTGTGAGAGAGAGGGTACACGTGAATGTGTGTCATTATGTTGGTTTGCTTCTCTGTGCATTCTAAAATGGGGCAACAGTGCCACCAGCAGGCCAAACTCACATAATCATTCATTTTCTTCCTCTTTTTATTCTCATCTAAATGAAAGGGCGTTGGTTTTAAGCATAAATAAAAAAAAACACACAAGAGCATGCACACACCCTTAAGAAGTAATGAGTTTTAGGACGCATTAAGTTGGATGTTTTAATCTGAAGTGCACACACTGAACTGTTATTTTAAGAAAACTAGTTAAGAAAAACAATATGAAAAGCAAATGAGATGCTTAGCAATGCAAAGGATCAAGCAAATGCACAACACACCAAAGGAAGTTTGCTCAACTCCTTTCATTCATAATGAATAAAACTACACAAGCGTGTGTAGATCTGCACCATAATTACAAACGCTATCATTACACCACCAATTCAAGCATCACATGTTTGCAAAGTACCCCACTTTTTTCTCTCATTCTCAATTCAGGTTATTTTGCATCGTCTCCTATTCTCCATCTTTTCTCATTTCCCCCCCTCATGTTGTCCCTTGTCTGTCTCTTCGCCATTCCTCTGTCCTTTTCCTATTGCATTCTCTCTCTCTTTCTCTCCCTGTCTCTTTCAGTGATGGCATGCTGAGCGGAGCTGTTACAGGCTGAATACTAAAGCGTTGATCCATATCAGCAGTGTTCAGCATCTAGAAGACTTCAGCTAGAAGAGAGAGAGAATCTAATACAGCACAATGGCATTTGCACACACCAACACTCTCGATCACCTCTACGCATATAGCCAGCACATACTTCCACATGAGATTCGCTGCTCAGAGAGTCATTTTCCTGTGACCTGAGAAAACAGGTGTCTTGTCTTCTGTGGCACTTGCCTCTTATAGCATATTTCACCTTTGAGTGCAAACAGTGTGGTGAAGCCAAACAGAACGGGATGTATCTGCAGCCGTTCCATCTCACCCTGTTGGAAAACGTTCCTGTAACTGGAGAAAACAGGTGTCTTGTCTTTAGGGGTGCCCTTTCTGAGAGCGTACGGGGCAAAAAATAGACAGCTGAAAGTGAAATAGGATGTTTTTTTTTTTTTGCTTTCACTGCTGGAGAAGTCGGGTCGTGGAGTTTTAAGGAGGTCAAGATGGTGTTTAAAACATAGGAGCATGTTTTGATAGCCGAAAGTGGTCTAGTAGCTTAAACCAGTTGGACCAAAATTGCTGACTGCTCAAAAAGTTGAGTTTGGACAAGCCAAAATGTGTAATTTAGTAATTCTCGTTCACTAAACATGAGTATGAGCACAGTTTTGCATTTAATGTATAGACGTTTTCATGAATAAATCAGGATTTATCAAAGACTTTCCACCTAAAATGTATATTAAATGTATGAAAAAAAAATACAAAGAACAATTTATGCTGTTTTATTATACTAAATATATTTTAGGGCATCACGGTGGCACAGTAGGTAGCACGTTCGCCTCACAGCAAGAAGGTCGCTGATTCGAACCTCAGCTGGGTCAGTTGGCATTTCTGTGTGGAGTTTGCATGTACTCCCCGTGTACGGTGGGTTTTCTCGGGGTGCTCCTGTTTTGCTTACAGTCCAAAGACATGTTCTATATGTGAATTGAATAAGCTAAATTGTCCGTAGTGTATGTGTGTGAATGAGTGTGTATGGATGTTTCCCAGTGATGGGTTGCACCTGGAAGGGCATACGCTGCATAAAACATATGCTGGATAAGTTGGCGGTTTATAAAGTACTGCTGTGAGGACCCCAGATTAATAAAGAGACTAAGCCGAAAAGAAAATGAATGATGAATAAATATATTTTAAGATTCTCTTATAATACTGTTCTGTGCAATCTCTAATAAAACAGACAACATATTAAAGGGTCTTTGCGTTTTCTAGCAAACCAAACCAGACATTGGGGGTGTGTGGCATCATTACAAACAAACAAACTACAAAGGGACATTGATCCATTTACAATTACAATAATTATAACCAGGGCTTTACATTAACACCCGTCAAATGCGGGTAGATTTCAGCTCTGGCGGGTTAGACAGACACCTCTACTAGCCACTTTGTCTGGTTGGAAATCATTTTTAAATGATAGTTTTCTTAAAAGCAGGGTTCGACAATAAGCATGGCCCAATACTCGTGCAAATGTGATCTTAGATTCGAGAAGCAGCATGACTGACAAAAATAACTATTCGCGCGAGCAATTGAAAGCAGGTAAATACCGAACGAGAGGATCATCAATCGCGCGCACAGGTGATGTAATGCGAGCGACTGTTAAAAAGCGTGCGCGCTCCCGTTTACTTGCGCAAAGCAACCGTGCCTGGGAAGTGCAACTGGTGTGATCGGTTGCCTTTGAAATAGACTGGACAAAGAGCAATGATCGTGCACCCACAGTCCTGCTGCTTTCAAGAGCTCAAGATTTTTTTAAAAATATACACGTATTCTTTTGTAAGCAGCAGTGGTCACTGCTTTCATTTTAATTATTTTTTGAACAGATTATTAACATTTACTGTGAGTGCATGATTATACTTTCATTATCAAACACTGTATGTTTCACCTGCTTTCTTTTGCTTACAGTTATTTTTGTTGATGTTTTAAGTATATTTTTTACAATAACGTTGCTTTAATGGGAGATTACTCCCAGTTTATGTGTAGTTAACTGGTGATGTGGGACTTTTAGCCAGGACAGATTACAGTGCATATTTTAGATACATGACAATAAGTATTTTTTTTTAATGTAATGTTTTTTTAAAGAAAAGTTTTGTTGAATTAAAAAAGTGCACCTATACAGCTATATTTTCCATGTGTTGACACATTAAAAATTGTGGCTAACAAATACTTATTTGGTGTGGTCAGTGATAAATTTAGTAAATCTTTTTTTTTTTGAGCCCTGAAAAGTCATGTGAAATAAAAACTGATTGTATTGCGACACAACCCATTTGCTCATGCACACTGAGCAAGCTAATACACAATACACAAGAAGTTAAATGAATGAGAGGGCATGTGGACATAACACAACCTCTAAATCAAGTCATTTTAGCATGTCAGTCAAATTTATGCATATAAAATATATTTTCCCAACATAAAGTGTGGCTAGTGAAAATGGCCAGTGGCTAGTAATGTTGGCAATCTACTAGCCACAGTGGCTTATGATCAAAAAAGTTAATGTCAAGCCCTGATTGTAACTAATACGTTAATATATACAGTCAGGTGTCAATAATTAACAATAATAGAGTTTTACTAAAGGTCTAATTCTATGACAAAGGGAACGATAACAGCCTTGTTAGCCAATCAGGCTTCAGCTGAGTTTAAATAGTTTGCCCATTTAAAGTACCACCTGACATGACTTATTGTGGTTATAATCAGGGGTCTAGCCAGCAATGTTGGGCCAGATGCACAATTTTGAATCATAAATTGAATACCGGGGGTTGTTCGTTCGTCAGAAGGGGGGGGGGGGGTTATTATGGGGGTTGCTGTGGTCAGCGAAACTGAGGTGAAGAGTGAAGGGGGGAGAAAGTGAAGAGCGAGGGGGGGGGATATGTGGTCGACGAAAGAGAAGAGCAGAGTCTGAGGGCTTTGGGGTTGTGCGGTCGGCAAAAGTGAAGAGCGGAAGATCGATAGGTGAAAGTGAAGAGCGTAGGAGGGGTGGGGGGGGGGGGGGTTGGCGAAGTTGTCAGGGGAGTTTGTAAGTGCCCCTCCACTTGCTATTGCAAGGCTCCTCAATTGCCATGAAGGCCCTATGCACTCTGTCCACTTTTAAATAAGGGGTCGCCACAACAAAATGAACCGCCAACTTATCCAGCATGTTTTACGCACGGATCCTTCCAGCTACAACCCAACACTGGGAAACACCCATAAACTCTTGCATTCACACACATACACCACGGCCAATTTAGTTTATTCAATTCACCTATAGTGCATGTCTTTGGACTGTGGGGGAAACCGGAGCACCAGGAGGAAACCCACATGAACATGGGGAGAACATGCAAACTCCACACAGAAATGCCAGCTGACCCAGCCGGGGCTCAAACCAGCGACCTTCTTACTGTGAGGTGATCGTGCAACCCACTGCGCCACCATGACGCCCTAGTTATCTTTATAACTAGCATTAATGGTGTGAACAGGCCTTTCACCAACAGGTTTTCTCTGAAGCAGTTTTACAGTCCTGCTTCATGAAAATAATACACATTTGTTACAATGGACCGTCCAGTAAAGGTGCTGGATCTTGGCCTAGATCTGAGTTTTCGGGGGTTTAGTTAGGCTCCATGGTCTGATCTTACCTTCAAATCTGTTAGAAATACCATAAATCATCTTACAGTTTAAATTAGGGTCTTATGGATTTTTCAGCATGGCACTGTTCAACAGCATTTCTAGTGGGCATTACTACCATTTAATGGGGAAAGCGTTTAATTCTAGTGCTGATACAATCACACACATTGGCCAATCACCTGGCCAGCCCACAGGCTCACACCTCTAAATTTCCAATATGCATTAACTACACTTAATAGAGGTGGTCTTCAATCTTAGCTTGATTAGCCGCCGGCCTCTTAGTGAAGTATGGATAAAGGTGGTAATTTAAGCACTAATGCAACACATTACTCGGTTGTGTTAAAATGGGTAATGCTGCTCCACGGCACACAGCCACACATATAAAAAAAAAAAAAAAAAAAAAAACAGAGCAGTTTATGATGAATGCCACCTTTAATGTCTGCTCGCTTCGGTTTTTAATCAGTAGTCACACGCACATACACAGACATTAACGGATGAGCTTTGAGAGTGTAATAAAACAACATGAAGGGACATGTTTGGAGGTTTTATGATACACGAGTGTATGTTCTGAAGCAGCTAATGCTGCTATTATAGTTATCAAAGGCTGTGAGAGCTCACCGTATGAGCCTTCTGAGATCAATACAAAGATCATCTCAGCATTACAGAGAAATCTGAGGAGGAGGATCTCATCTAAAGACACACTTACACATGGTCATAGAACAAGCACGCACATACAAGAGACAAGAAGATGTGCAGTACGTGTGTAGTAAGTGTTTAAGGTCATTGTTCTTTCCTTAGGCTTGGGTTACAGACACAGTTTAGCCAAAATGGAAATTCTGTCTTCTTTTATTACACTGGAAAGCCTAAAAGTCAACTTTATCAAATGAAATAAGTGTAGTTAACTCAAAATTTGCTGAAACACTTTTGAACTCCGTGTTGAAGGTAATGAGTTAATTAAATACCTCATTACTTCAACTTAAATGGAGTGAGTTCACAGTACTCTTAGATTAGTTAACTCAAATAGTTTGTTGCAATTGGTTTCCTCAAATGGCTTGAGTTGTCTTAACTTATTAGGTTTTAGAGTATTCAGTTGGTTTGAGTTCTCTTCATTTATCAGGTTTTGCTGTGCTCAAATTGCTTCATTTCCTCAAATGGATTAAGTTCACAATACTCATTAGGATTAGTTTTTGAACTTAAATGGTTTGTTGCAATCGGTTTCATCAAATGGTTTGAGTTACTCTAACTTTTTGGGTTTTACAATGTAGTTCCAAACCTATGGCTGACTTTTGTCTGTAGAATACAATAAAAAGTTATGCAAAACTGTTTCAGCTATAGCTTTTAATTCTAAATTACATTTGACACCTCTCAGTGAGTTTGATTGACAGGCAGTCGGACCAATCATAGCATTGATATTACAGTGTTTGTCCTATTTCAGCGTGTATTTCTGTTTAGTTCAGTGTACTTCGTACTCTCGTATTAACCTCTTGTTGTCAGTAGTTTTCAGTGTTATCTGCTATATCTAGATGTGTTGGTGAAACAAAAATTGAGGTTTAGGATAAAAATGCAGCATTTAATGTTTTATTAAACAGTCCACGGAAACACAAAACAAAAACATGGTAACACACATACTGCACAGAGGTACACACTGAAAAATAATGACAACAAGAAGAGGGTATATATACATATATATATATATGGAAGAAAACAATTAGTGAAACAAGATGACAAGGGGGTGGAACCTAAATAACCTGGGTAACTGATAATTAAAGTCACTGGGTGTGCAACCAAGAAACACTGAAGTAAACAGAAATGCACACAGAAACAGGAGGACAGGGACTGTTATAATTATGTACTCACTGTTGCTATTCACAATTTTGTTTGACAAAAGAAATGTGCATGCATACAGTGGAATGAATAGATTAACAAAGGTGGACCTGAACTGTGAACAGGTGTTAATATGGACTTGCAACACAGACAGCAGGTACCCAGAGCATCTAGGGAATATACAAAATTCCTTTATCATATGTATTCTCTTCATAAAAATCCATTTCTGAAGGAAATTGGAAGAAAGTGCTGCCAGTTTGAATATTGTTTTGTTATTATTGGGAGTATATATAAATAATATTAGACCCTCTACAGTTTAAAAACACATTCCCCCGGTTTCACAAACAAGGTTTAAGGCTAGTCATGGATTAAGTTGCATGTTTGAGCTGTCTCAACTGAAAATAACTTGCAGTGAGATGTCTTAAAATATGTCAGTGTCATTTTTTGTCTACAGGTGCACACCAGAAATGTATTTTTCTAAGGCTGTTTTTATAAATGTGGCTTAAATAGCCTAATTTAACTAAGGTCTAGTCCTGGCTTAAGCTAAGCCCTGTTTGTGAAACTGGGCCATTTTCTTCTTGTCTGTATGACTAAAAATGCAGGTTCATTTTATGTTCTGTTGACATTTATCTGTAAATAAAGAATAAAATGGCACATTCATCAAATACACTAACTAACAAGATGGCTGTTGTTTTGTCTAGAAAACTCTAAATGTCAATCTGATGAATCACCTGTTCTTATGTTTAGTCACCAGCTGATCCAGTAGTTCAATTTGACCATGTGACCACTTGGTTATAACTTCAATCTTTATTTTGATTACTTAATTTAGAGTCACTTTCACATCCTGAATTTATATTGTGAATGCACATTACAGAGATGATTGTCTGCTTCTGTCTAAAATCAGCATGTCAACATGTCAGTCATTCATTATTTACTCAGGGAGTGCATGAACTGACAGTGGGATTGACATGGTTGGTAAAGAAAACTTGTCCAACCATTACCACCAAGCTCATCATGATGGTCACAAAATATAATAAACAGTGGTGTGTCAGCTATGATGCACCATAAAAGCATGATGGTGAGTGTGTTGGAATTTTCTAGCCATTTCCATGCGTGTTCAATAAAAAAGGAGAGTATTTTCTTCAATGCCAAAAATATTTAGATACAAACAAATAATTCGATAACAGAGCTCTGGGTGGCGTTACACCATTGCAATGCAGGAATTACACTCAGAAGGTTCGCAACAACTCTACATTTCCTTGACTTCAGTATTTATACACAACTTATCTTAAAAGGTGGAGTTTTAGTGAAATTTATCACTTGTCAATCATTCTGCAGTCCTTTGGAGGTCTCACCCAAACATATTTCCTCTTTCTGCAACCCTTATCTGCATAACAGAACTGAAGAGTTAAATGCATGATTTGAGGCCCGATTGACCCCAATATAATTTCCATCTAGTAAACCTTGCAGATATTCAGCACTTGGAGATTTTAGGCGCATTACACTTCCCTGCTCCACAGGAAGCCTAAAACAAGAAGTGAAAGTCATTTTTGTTGTCAGCTGCGTCTCCTTGTGCAAGCATGCTTAATTAGCCTATCACACTTAGAGAAATAGTTTGGTTAATATATCTCTAGACAATAGATATATTTAATAAAAGTAAAAGAGACATAAAAGCAATAAAAAATAAATTACTTTTTCCCAACAAGTGCCAGAAACTATTTCTCATTATTGATTTCCAGGGCATTTACTGTAAACTATTAAAATGTTGTCAACTAACCTTTCTACAAAAAGTTAAAATAAAAAAAAACTATAAAAAAAAAAAAAAACAATAAGACGTGAGGACCGCAATATTAAAACAAAAACATTCTTGCTCATTATTGTTCTTAGTCTTGTAATAATGAATATTAATTTGGATTAATGCAATAAAAATATAACCTTTTAGTGTTTGAAGAAAGAGCACATCATATTCTGGATACACAGATGAAATATTGATAAATGATTTTCATCTAGCAAGAGATCTTCACAAAATCTCTTTTCTCAGAAAAAAATGGTACAATGTTGTAGCAAAGAAGGTACTAATTTGAAACAATTGCAGTTTGTATCTTTATGGACATGATTTGGACCATTGGAAACCAAATTGTACCTTTGGTTTTCAAAACCTGCAGATACAATATTGTACCTTCATCAAAGGTACAAATCTGATCCATGACGGTACCACTGTATCTTAACAGTGTCAAATGTGTTCCTTCAAGAACTATTTAAAGACATTTAACTATATCCAAAATGTGTCAATTTATTTTCAGTAAATATAAAACATCAAATACATTTTTAAACAATGTTTTTTTTTAAGTTTCTTTTTGTGTAAATGCACCTTTTCCATTCACAATAAAGGATAAAAAGTACATTAACATAAATCAAAGGATCTATTTTTGCTAAACATTTCACAATACTTTATACAAAAATGTTACAGAAACACATTCTCCCATGTACAATATAAAACATTTTTTCTCCAATTTTCACTCCATACTTTTGTAATAACTTAAAAGTTAATTTAATTTACTTAATTTTAAAATCGCAATAGAATTATGCAAAAGTATTGTAACGAGATATGCACAATGTTTGATTAGTTTTACAATACTAAAATGTCTGCATGAACACTGCATATGCAGGACTTTTGCCAGCTCACCTGTGTAGTGGAAAGCAAACACCAAAAGGTGCAGATATCAATAATGAAAATGTATTTATCAGAAAATGCTTACCAAATGTTTATTTAAAATACCTTAAATGTTAAGTTTACAATACCTACTCTATAGTTTTGTTTTACAAATTGTTTTGTATTATAGAACTTAATAATTTATGTTCATGAGTTTCTTTAAGCATATGCTTTTAAATGATGATTTATGTTTTGATATGGAAAATTTTCATAAAATCACTTTGCCTTTCCAGTACTATTTATTTTCATAGATATTGTAATAAAGGAGTTGTCCAACACTTACGTACCTTTTTATGAAAATAATTGTGTACCTTCATTTCAATTGTACCATAAAAGGTAACGAACAGTATCATAAGAGGTTTTTTCTATACCATATAAGGTACAACTTTCGCAAAGGTATAAAACTGTTCCTTAAGGAACATCATTTGTACCACCGTGTACCTTTTTTTTTTACTGAGAGAAACCGAAAAAGCTTAAATGAATCTACACTTTGTTGTTTTTGGTGAGAGAATTCATGAGGGGACCGAATTCTGTCTGTCAGTTTACACAAACTCATCAAAACATTAGTATTTCTAAATGACAAATCTAAAATTCTAATGCATTCATAAGTTCAAAGGAAAAGGTGTGTAATTAGTTCTAATGTTCAGTGCTAGTGAAAATAAAACAATGAAACGTGTGCACATAATATTGTATGTAATGTCATAAACTGAAACTCAATTCATTTTCACAGTTGATTTTAATCACAACAGCCATAATAGATGTCGTTTAATTGTATAGGAGAAGCTCTACAGAATGTCTTGTGGAGCAAGACATTGAAACGCGTTGATCTGATGGCGGTTGAGTTTGCAGCTGGACATTATTGGGAGATTCCTAACAGGAACAGTGAACAGTTCCGCCAGAGCACGTCTGAAGCTCATATTAAGTTAATTTTTTTATTCTATGGCAGAAACACCAGTCTCGCTAAATCTTCCTGTATGGGTGCATGTCCATTATAAAACACTCACAGGACATTAATTAGGACAACTATGAGGATATATTAAATAGTTCACACAAAAATACACAAAGAGAGACTTTCACGTCACGCATAGTTTGTGAATGAACAGACTGATGTGTACTAGTTGCAGATGCGATCATAAGGCTGTTGTGGAGCACTGTTGATCATTTTAGTGACTTTTTAGGACAATCCCCTTGTAATTTTTTACCCCGGAGGGCAAAGTAAATTATGCCAGTTTTCATTTTTGAGGTGAAATAAGGTCTGCTCCTTTGAAGGATCTTCAGTCCACCGTCTTAGCATGGTAGACATCCGCCCTGTGCAATTCTTTG
>LR812519.1:20225215-20425215 GCA_903798195.1 Danio kyathit
TATACCCACATGTTGTTGTTATTTTTAACTAAACTATTATTATTATTATTGTTATTATTATTATTATTATTATTATTTAGTCATTCATTCATTCATTTTCTTTTTGGCTTAGTCCCTTTATTCATCAAGGGTCGCCAAAGCGGAATGAACCACCAACTTATCCAGCATATGATTTACGCAGCGGATGCCCTTCCAGCTGCAACCTAACAACCTTTTCTTGCTGTTTTTAATTAAACAATTGTTATTATTATTAATAACTAAACAAAAATGCAAATACATTTCTATAGAAACACATTTGTTAAACCAATGTTGTTGTTGTTTTTAATTAAACTATTTTCTTTTTTATTATTATTATTATTTTATTTATTTTTTATTATTATTTGTTTTTATTAATAACTAAACCAAATTACAAACAGATTTCTGTACTAAACACATGTATTATCTTTAACAACGTTATACCGACATGTTGTTGTTCTTAATTAAATTATGATTATTATGATTATTATTATGATTATTATTATTATTATTATGAATAATAATAATAATGATAATAATACTACTACTACTACTACTACTAATAATAATAATAATAATAATAATAATAATAATAATAACTAAACAAAATACAAATACGTTTGAATGTTTAATATTTGTATACGAATGTAAAACATTCATTCATTCAGCCACATGTTGTTGTTTTTAACTAAACAATGATTATTATTATTATTATTATTATTATTATTATTATTATTATTATATAGATAGAGTATATAGATTTATGTACTAAAAACATTGATTATTATAAACAATGTTATACCCACGTGTTGTTGTAGTTGATTTTAATTAAATAATAATAATAATAATAGCTAAACAAAAATACAAATACATTTGCATACAAAACAAATTCATTATAGCCACTTGTTGTTTTTAACTAAATGTTGATGTTGTTGATGATGATGATTATTATTATTATTATTATTATTATTATTATTATTATTTTTATTATTATTATTATTATTATTATTATTATTATTAAAATGCCTCACTAAAAAAATTAGGGTATAATTCCCCCCCAAAAAATACTCAGATATGAAATATAATTAGCAACGAAAGGACAAATGATGTAAAATCTAAGTTACACCAACAAGTGCTCCTCTCACTAGCAAGTGGTGAGCAGCGTCTATTTTTGGTTTGACCTCGTAACTGTGGCCTTTATATAGTGCTATTCGGTCCTCATTAAAAGCGCAAGCATATAAACTCAATTCATTTCTGACAGCTTTTGTGTTCTCACACCATTGCTGCCAAATAATCAGTCTCTGACTGCATTTTGAATTTACCAGCAAATGTCACTGCAGCAACAAAATCCTATTTGAATATGCATCTATCTAGGGCATAGCAAAATGAGATAGAAAACAACTGCGATTTTATGAAGGGTAACAAAAACATTTCTCTGTCTTGTTTGCTAATAAGCTAAACTCTAAGCAGGGTGATGAATATATCATTGGCTTGGTCTCATAAAACCCAACAAGGATTCGATCAGTGCAGCCCATATAACAACCTGTTAACATTTAAAAATAAAATAATAAAGAATAATAATGTTTTTTTTTAGCCTCTCCCCTTCTCTGTATCATTACATCCCATGTCCTGATTGAGGTTTGAGTTGCTATAGCAACCTTTCTGTGAAAGGTGCAGAGTGTGTTAGATTTAGAAATTGATGAGCCAGAGGTGAAGTTAGAAGCCCTTTGTCATAAAAATCTGATTCAAATATAATAACCATACTTCAATAATATCATTTATAGAGTTAGTTATGAAAGTTCACAAGCTAATAATGTAGAATGGTGCTAAATGCAACCCAGGCTCATTCTGAAAACGTAGCCCTATATACATTTCTGGGGAGCACCAAATACGTCCCAGGAGGTACAATTTTTGTTTTTTGCAAATCCAACAGAGGCCGCTGTCTATGCTTTTTGAGATCTCAAATTTCTCTCACAAGTGGGGCTGGGCAATTTGGCCTAAAATCTAAATCTTGAATTGAACAATTTAACTCAATTACGATTAATGAACAATTATTTTATTTATTTATAAATGTTTTGTGCCTTCATAGTTCACAGACAAGTTTTGTACAGTAAATATGCTCACATACAGTATTACAAATGAGAAATTTTTTAATGAAAAATGCATTACTTGATTTTAAAATAATTGAAGTAAACACACACTATCTATGTATTGAACATTAACGTTGAACAACTGAAATTAAAACACATTACCTAAAACCAACAGTCACCCCACCCCTCACACTCATCACCGTTATCAAGCTGACGAATCACAGAGCTTGCACTATGCATTGTTGTGACATGTAGTTACATGTTTTGAGAGGTGCACGTCAGTGTCAGCGTCAGCCACGGCGGGGGCTATGCGACCACGTGAAGGCTGCGCCGGACCATACACATGCGCTCAATGCAGAAGTATGAACAGAGCGGGGTCATTTGACACCACATGCAGTAGGAAAAGTAATCGAAAAAAAATCGACCTGGATAAAGTTAGATCGACTATAGGTTCTGAATGTCGATGAAGCACCCAGAAAAGCCATTCGAGTTTGCTCTTATCACATAAATCCACCAGAGGCCACTATCGACTGACTGAACAACCGACCGATTCACCCACCCACCCCCTTCCCTGGGTGTTTGGGAGTTAGGACGATTCTAAGGGCCCACACATTTTGCCCCCCGACACCAGAGACGCAGAGAGGAGTTGACCATGATGACGGGGTTCGAGTCCAGAGAAGAACGGTTCCAGAAAGCAGGTAAGACAAAAACAAAAGCCAAAAAATTAAATAAACAAGAAAATAACAGGGTGAGAATGTGGTAAGATCTGAAAACATGGTAAAAATCAGGGGGCTTTTCTTTTTTTGGATTGCTTTTCAAAACACTGCCGGTTGGGTTTAGGGAAGTGGGTAGGCGGGTCAATCTGTGCTTTTTAAAGCACTGTTGGTTGGGTTAAGGGAAGGGGGTGGGTGGGGTTATCGGTGGACTGGTCAGTTAGTCAGTCAGTCAGTCAGTCGACAGTGGCTTCTGGAGGATTTATGGGGGAAGAGCAGGCGCGAATGGCACTCATGAGAGAAACCTGAGATCTCAAAAAGTGTTCACAGCAGCCTCCGGTGGATTAACAAAAGCTGCAAAAAAACGTACATTCTGGGACGTATTTGGCGCTCTTCAGAAATGTATATAGGGCTACGTTTTTAGAATGAGCCTCGGTTGCATTTAAGCTCACCAGCAACTATAGTTGGTGCATATTCAAATAAAACTTCCTTGAAAAAAATCAAAAACTTGGAGAAATTAAATGCAAAACATTTTACTACTATTACACGACTAACAAGACTACATGCATGAAACCATTAAAAAAATTTGGGCACAAATGGGTTAACCCTGAAATATGTTACACACCAACCAGCATTAAATAATATATTTATTCAAAAACATCAGATACAGAAAAGAATTATCAGTTTGAAGGTTTGGAAAAACTTGAGGATGAATAAATGGTTAGTACATTTTCATTTTCCCCTAAACCATCCATTTAACTACTGTCAGCAAATTGAACCTAATTGTGAAGAGTTACCTTCCAGTCTTCAGAGTTACTGCTTTCACAAAACAGTTGAATTCAAACACACTTTCTTAAAATACAGCTTTTATGCTTTGAGGCACAAAACAAATCTTTGTGTCTAAATATGGTGAAGTAGTTAAGTCAATGTAGAAGTATGGAAATGTTTGAGTGCTTTTGTTGTTGCGCTTCCATTGAAGTCTTGCCAGCTGCAGCAACTGCAAACAGCTCGCATTACAATACCACTTTGTCTCTTCTTTATTTTTTTAATGATGCTTGAAAATCTAAGGGAAGCCGAGCTATTTGTTTTGCTTATGCTTTCCGCTTATCTCTAATCTAGTCTGCTTTTCATTCCAGTCTTTTCCCATGTGGATGCACTATATCTGCTTTAAAGGTAAAGTGCATTATTAAAATGGCTGCTGGTGGATGTAATCTCGGTTGAGTAATGTCAGATGCTGGGATTACTTTGTGATGTCACAGGGGAGCATATCAGGCTTTGTGCTGTCAAACACTGGCACTATAGTGATGTACCAGTAAACCAGCCATCAATTGGAACTAAACTTTTTACTCCAAACACCTGATCTGCAATTGTTCTTTTGCCTTATTTTAGCCAATCTCTGCTGATACATAAAAGGGTGGAAAAAAAGACTAACTGATGTGTCAGCAGAGAAATACTTTAGCAGACAGAGATCAGAATGTTTACTATAATTAAATTATAAAAAGAAAATGCTAAAGAAGGTGGGGGGGGGGGGGGGGGGGGGGGTTATATGGAGTCATCATTTCATACTGAAAATAACGATAAAAGGCTTAAGTGCAGCTGTTTTGTTTTGTCCTGGTAAGTTTTTTGTTGTGTTTGTTTCAAATTGATCCCTACTTGAAAAGTTAAATGAGTGTGTGTTTGTTTGTTGTTTGCAATGGTGTTTGTTGTTTGACTCCTAATTTAACTATCAAACACGATTGATGGTGGGAAAAGATGGTATTTTGGAGTGTTGATTCTCAATATTCACAACTTCGATCGCTTCGATCAGAAGATAGTTGTTTGATGAGGATAATTAGTTTCCATGGTAGATGAAGATGTTTTATTTTATATGTTATTGTATTGTGAATAGGGTTACAAGCTGGAGGGGCATCCGCTGCGTAAAACATATGCTGGATAAGTTGGCGGTTCATTTAACAGTGGCGACCCCTGATTAATAGAGGGACTAAGCCGAAAAGAAAATTAATGAATGAAGGAGTAAATGTATTTGTGAATAATTTTGTTCCTGTTTTAAAATGTGTAAGTACTGTTTGTTTTATGCATCAACTGTATTTTGAAGCCATACATTTAACAGCGAGGACCACAATGCAAACAAGCCCAGGGCTTTATTGTGTTTTTATCCTCGACAGTTTTATTTCAAAATGTATGGGATACTTGTATTTTTGTACAGCTTGTCTAAAATCCGTCAAATAAAAATTCAATTCAATTCAATTAAACTTGTAGGTCTGTGTATGAACAGTTGTTTAACAGGCCTTTGTAAGGTTTCCTGCTTATTATATTGTTACTTTTTTTTTGTTTGACTTATTTGACAGTGAGATACTATCCGGCACCCCAGCATTGTCTGGCACCCCAGCATTTATAAAAGTGAGTCAAGAAAGAGTTACATACAAAACTGGCACTGACACTGGCACTATAGTGATGTACCAGTCAACCAGCCACCATTTTATCAAAATCTATCTTAAACCTTCTTTTTGGGCTATCTTACTTGGAGGAAATATATATTTCAATGTGCCTTTACATAGATAATAGATAGTTAATACAAATGTATTTACAGTTTTTCTCAATTGCTAAACCACTAAAACCCATTGGCTGAAGTTCTCAGTTACCTGACTTAATTTAGCTAATTGTGCAGTATGTTGTCAATACTTTAAACCATTTCACATGGTAAAACACAATGTGCAGATCTTACTTAGACTTTTCAGCAAAATTCTTAACACATTCTCATTCTCAAAACACATTCTGCACTCTAATGCACGTCATCCACACTGGTAAACACAAGTAGCATCAATCAAATACAAATAGAGAAAAGATGTCAGTGATTAAACACAATCACTTGAGATTGATGTCATGTTTTTCAAATGATGTGACAACCAATATAACCACAAAAAGGTTGCTGAATGTGGGAAGGAGAGCATGGTGAGAAGAAACAATGTGAGAGGATGAGTGCAATGGGGAGTTTATGAACTTGTACCTCCCTCCATACTCGCATTTCCTGAATCTGATTGAGTCTATTATGGAACGTGTAAGATAGACAACCCTACACCAGAGTAAATCTGCTACAAGTCTTGGATTTAACATGTGGTGATATAGGTGAGGAATCATGTTAGGGCTGTATACGGCACACAAGAGGCTTCTTCCCCATTGCTTCAGGAGAGACAATATTTCGTTGCATGTGATGTCGATGAAGTGTTCTGGCCTGACTCAACCCAAAAGACAAGAAGCATATAAATCATGTTTCCACCTTTGATTTTTGTCCCTTTTAGTATTGTATACTGTAGTACAGTGCATTGTAGGCTGTATGCTGTACAAAGAACAAATTGTATTGCCCTGAACATGGAGATTAAAAATGTACTTCTCCCTGAGAACTATATGCTTTAAACATTGTGTTTTTTGTTGTATTCTTTACTGACTGCTTGATAGTGTATATTATTTTGATCAGTTTATTATTTGAGTGCAGTGCTTGATTTTGAACTAATTTTTGAAGGTAGAACTGTTTTGAGGCAAAAGTTTCATTTTGCAAGAGAAGTCAGAGGTTTTGTTAATAGTGACTGAAGATGAGGTTTTGCTTTTAAAGGTGCAAGAAAATGGAGCAAAGGTTGAAAAATTGTGCTTTAGTAATCGAGGAAAATTTTAAATATATAGTCTTTAATACATGCCATTATACCTTTTTTATTTATTAAATGTATTTTTTTGTTTAATAAATAATTTATTTTCTATTTGGGCTACTTAAATTTATATTCAGGCTACCTTCAGAGGTGTGCCTGCCAGAAGGGCTACCAGGGATTTTTACATTTTGCGAGCCCTACAGTTATACAGTTAATTATCACTAAGTTAAAACAATACAACTGTTTATGCTTAATGTGTGTAGCATCATGTTTAATGCTAGTTCAATTGGATTTAGCAATACATACATTTACTCAAAGAAGCTACAAAACATCTATTACAGTTTTTCCCAATTGTTAACACACATGTTCTGAAAGCATGTCTCATACTGTCAGAACTCTACACACACATCAAAAAACACACACACATTGGGCAAAACCCTTCAATTCTTCTGCAAAATGAAACTTTTCATTCAAAACAATGTGATTTCTTCTCAAAATAGTATTTTGTTTTCAAATGAAACACACAAACCATCACATGAATAGACATAATAAGAACCAGTTGATCACTGATGTGCTTAATGTAAAGCACTATGACCACTTCTACTCCATTCATCATAATGACTTACTGTACACTTACTACAGACAGTACATAGGCCTACATAAGTGCATTGTAAAATATTTCAGAATATTGTTTTCATAAAAAACACACAAATACACAGTAGCAAATATATTTTACTGTATTTTCCCACAAAAACAGTGTACACAGTGTTCATCCCAACCAACACAAAGTTGCACATAACGTGGTCTACATATGCCATCAACAGAAGTATTTACAGAATACAGTTACAGTAAAAAAACAAAAAAAAAAAAAAAAGTGTGGATTTCGGTCATACACTTTCCATCCTCAGGCAGAAAAATATTCCTCAATAGGATTGAGAAATGGAGAAAAACGTGGGTGGGCAGTGAACCAGTCATAAACCAGATGAGCTCTGATTTCTAAATTGCGATTATGTGTGACAGATGTTTACCTGTGTGATGAGTTAGTATGCAAAGTAGGGTAACTGACTTTACAATTTTGAATGACAGTGTGTTCCTTGTGAAAACAAGATATTTTCTGCATGAAAATTGTGCCAAATGCAGAGAATTGTGAGTAGTGTTTTGAAAAAAACGTGTGTTTTAAACCTGCAATGTAAAGCATAAGTGTAAAGCATGAATTGTGCCTGTAGTTTAGCAGAATTGGTTCAGGGGGTTGGTGCATCAGTTACATGTTGTAGTCACTGTGTCCGAAGTACAAGTAATTGTGTGTAAACAACTATGAAAAACTGTAATTGTGAATGAGTAAAATTAGAACTTTCTAGGATGTCTATGAAAGAAATTTTTGGTGGGAAAATGAAGTGACTTAGGCCCAATCCCAATTCTACACCTTAGCCCTTCCCCTTACCCCTACCCCTCGTTTTGCATTTTTACAACAAATAAGCATATGTTTTAATATACTTATAACCACGTTTGTGTTTTATCTTTAAGCTTTAAAAAACCCGCTAAAATAAAAACTGCTAAATTTTGCTATCTGTAATCCATAATAATAACTCATGTCTAGCAGTCCCACAACATTTTGTCACTCGATGACACTTGACACTTGATGATACTCTGTCAGAAAAGTCTAATGGCTGGGAATGAGATTTTTACAGTGTCTGGTATAATGTTAATGTTGTTTTTGTGTGTTTACACAGATGAATATGGCCACGGTGTCATTGCCACATTAGATCGTTATAATAACATGATATATGCCTTCAGTGATTTCCTGAAGATAAATACCAAAAAAATAACACAAGTGGAATAACTACAGCCGTTGCAATCGTCGATCTCATATGAAGCAAGAGATCACAATGACATATGATGACGTGTGCAGGTGTTGTAGTGGTGTACCATTTCTTAAGGGCAAATTTTGAAGCCCTTCCCCTTCACACCCTGTTTCAAGGGCTAAGGGGAAGGGGATGAGGTAGGGGTACAAAAATAAAATTGGAATTGGGCCTTAGTCACGACAACCAGTTGCTTAGTTAACTGCTGTTGCTTAGTTAAGTGCTGTCATTTTTCTGGTGTGTTCTTTTTTTCTATTGAAATGAATGTGAACAGAACATTTAGATATTCTAAACTGTCCATACAGACTCTCAAAACTGGCTGGTGGGGGCAACATGGATCAAACCAGTAAATTTACGTGGAAAAATAGTCAATGCATTAATGTTTAAATGTTTAAACACTATCTTTCAATTTCTAGTCTTTTTTCCTTACCTCAGCATGTTGGTTAAGCATATAAACACTCTTACACACTTACATTTACAATAGTGTTTTGAAAGTCTAAAAACAAATCTGTGTGCCTATATGCACACAAACCCGGCAAGCTTGTGTCGCTCTGAATGAATTAAGGCATCAGCATTTTATGAATGGGCTCTAATGGAAAGTGCGTGTCCCACTGGGACCTATCTGCCATCCAGCTGAGAGAGCTGCTCCTATTTGACCAGAGATCTCCACACCAGCTGCCATGACCTAAAGTGGGGGGGGGTGAATTCCCCAAATGTTATGTGGAAAATATGCTTTTTAGTTCAAGGAGAAGCTTTCTTTTCCATTTTGCAGTTGAATGGCTTTAAATTGCCACAGTTTTCCCTATTCACGGAGTGAAAATAAATTGCTTGGCAAAAATGCCATAAGACAGCTGGGCCGCACTCTCCATATATTGTTTGGTGTTGTGCTTCAAAAACAGGAAAATCATATTTAAGTATCACTTGTAAAGAGTGCATCCAAATTCAAGCTCTCGGTCCTTAAAATGATTGCAATGCCTCAATGAAGAAACCTTGTAACTCTGTCTATATTCGTCTACCTCATCCCGCATGATTTATAAGAAGAGAGAGAGAGAGAGAGAGAGTAAAAGTGAGATGCAACGGCACAAAAAGTGAGTAGTTCCCCTATGCAGACATGCCTTGGCTGCCTCTACTTGGCAACAAAAGAAGAAAGCGGAAAGCATGAGAAAAGGAAAAAGTATGCACCAAAAAGAAGCGAGAAGGTACAGACGGAAACAGAGAGGAAAGGCAATAGCATTCACACTGTAATGTGAAAAACAGGAGGGGGTGTTTGATATTATCAGTTCTGAGGCACCGTAGATCATCTCCAAAATCGAATTATCCCCTAAAGGAAAACACGACAGCGAGAATATAGAGGGGGCAGGATGTTGAACTGCAGGGCGGGAGAGAAAAGGAGGGAGACGCTAAATCAGACTCCATTTTCCACTTTTTCATTTTAGTAATCGCACACGCTCTCCCGGAACGGCTTCATCCCACATCTCACAACTCCATTACCGCAGCAACGGAGAGCTTTTGTGTGCCGGTAACAGAAAACGGCCAGGACAGATAGGGAGGGGTCTGAAAGCAAAGGTATTCAGAGGTTTTAGTAAGGACAGCAGTGGGGGTGTGGGAGGAGGGGATAAAAAATACAAGAAAGAATGAAAAAAAAAACTGAAAACAGTGAAAGATAAAAAGAGAGATGCATGAAAATCCCTTCAATGCAACTAGCTCTTCAGTAATATAATATCTCCCAAGTAACAGAGGAAGACGGAAAAAAAGAATACAACAAAAGCCAGTCTTTGCTTTAACACTGCCTTGGCTTCACAATGCTACTACGTGACATGTTAGAAAGAGATTTGGGTACCTATACAGCCTTAAGCCTGGACAAAGATAAATGCGTACACCCTGGGAGAGATTCTAAAATGAGTTAAAGTTTGTGCGCCGGGCAACAATCTTGTAGTGAGCGCATGGCTTTAGCTAAGCTGATATCAAGACAGTGAGAATTTCAGCACCACGGACAGAGAGAAATAATCACTCAAGCAAGTCAGGATTTCAGCACCTTGGACAGTGCAGTTACTGGAACAGCACTGTTGTTTTCAGCACCTTGGATAGTGCCGTAAAGGCACCATGGACAACATAGTCCCCGCTGAAATTTCAGCACCATAGACAGTGCAGTCATCACTGTATAGAGGATATTTTAGCAGTAGTGACACTTGTCTCAGAAAAAGAATTCCAGAAAGTACATTTTGCATGATATTGCCATCAAATTCAAAACATATACTTAGGAGATGTGTGGCTTTTGATCTATTACTTTTTTGTATTGCTCCAGGACTAATTTAATATATTTGTTTATGAAATAATAAAATGTTTAGTGCTGTGCATTTTTTTTTTACATTACTTAAGCATCAAATTAATTTTTCATTTTGAGCATTATAAACTCTAGATGATGGATAATAAAGCCCAAAGTGTCTTCTTTCTAAAGATGCATGAACTGTGAACGAAGAGCAAATTATTCAGCAACTGTTAATGTTTTAGTTTGGGAAGGTCATTTTTGAGAAAATGACTCCGATGGGGAGGGAGAGAAGGACACTTATATAGCTTCAGAAAACATTTTGCAGAAATCTCATTTTGCATACTATCTTCATCAAATTTGAAATATAAACTCATGAGACACTTGGCTTTCAAGGCATATGTTTTTTTTTTTTTTTCTAGGTCATTGCATTAATGGTTATTCTGTGTTTGTATACTGTATGTAAAAACTAACATTGAACACAATAAAAAAAAATTCTCATTACTTCATATTGTATAAAATTTTATATTTTTGAGCATGAAACTTTCCAGATGGACCATATTAATGCTCAAAGTGTCTTCTTTCCAATGATACTTAATCACATGCTTATAGCTCACTGGGGTCAAGAACTGTTACCATTTAAAGTTAGGTAGGTGTAAATCCCCAATAGTGAGTGCTGGCTAACAGGTAATGATACTTTATCCACAGTAAAGCAAAAACTAAAGTAATATTTGATTTATTTATTATTATCATTCAGAACATAAAACTTATTTTAAAAAAGAAAATAGGAAATAAGTAGAGTGTGAAAACGAGCCTGAAATTAGCTCTAAGAAAGTAACATGCAAACCTTTCATTTCAATCTACTCTCAATCACTCTTTGTCTCTTGTTTTTTTCTTTTTAAGATAGTAATAGCATTTGAAAAACATTCTTACAAAGAAATGCACTTGTTAGTCACCCCCCCCCCCCTCCCTTTCCAAAACGGACCATTTTGTATCTGTAGGCCTACAGAGCTGCTGATAGAGACTGAATCCTGCTGTGTGAGGTATTTGCAATTTTGGGGCTGCTCATTGTCACTCCATCTGTAGTGCAGTGGGGGTTAACTGCGGTCCACTGAATAGCCAATTTGTATGTTTCAAGTTGCAATTCACTTTTTTTCAAAAATAAAAAAACAACAGAAAATGACAGTAAACTATGGTTTTCTGTCTTTTCTCTCTTGCGCTCTGTTTTCTTGGGGGGGGGGGGGGGGGGGGTAAGATTGTTATCCTGCTGGGTGAAGATCTCAGGCAGTACAAGCATTCCATCTTTTCTGAGCCACAGATGGTTTGTCACTCTTGCAACCTCTAGCTTCCTCACTTTGCTTTTGTTTTTGTTTTGCTTTTTAACTTCATGTCCAGTACCAGATGTACCAAAATCATATTTTAGTAGATAATAATATTCCCACTCTTCTTGCTGTGTTAAAGAAATGTAAGTATAATTTAATGTGTCGGTTTTAAGTGATCCCACACTTAGTGACACTAAGTACCATTCCTGGTTTTGGAAGCACTTCAATAAATGTCGGTATGTTTTGGTTTGGATATTTTAATGGTGTTATAATATGTATATTTATGAATTTATTGCATTGTATTTTTATTTATTTTTTGTATATTTGGTGATTTGTTATGTTTTTGGATATGGACCTAAGACTCTGAAATAAAAGGAATAATAACAATAACAATAATAATAATACCACCTATACAATAACTGACAAAAGTCTTGTCGTCAATCCCAGTTGTAGAAGCAACAAATAATAACTTGACTTTTAGTTGATCATTTGGAAAAGTGGCAGAAGGTAGATTTTTTGATCTGCATCCCAATAATCACAAATACTGCAGAAGACCTATTTGAACCCACATGGACTCAAGATTCTCACAGAAATCAGTCAAGTTTGGTGAAGGAAAAATCATGGTTTGGGCTGACATTCAGTATGCGATTGATCTGCTGAGTGGATGGCAACATCGACAGCCTGAGGTATCAAGACATTTGTGCTGTCCATTACATTACAAACCACAGGGAAGGAAAAATTCTTCAGCAGGATAGCGCTCCTTCTCATACTTCAGCTTCCACATAAAAGTTCATGAAAGCAAAGAAGGCCAGCCCAGTCACCAGACATGAAAATTGTTGAGTATATCTGGGGTAAGATGAAGGAGGAGGCATTGAAGATGAATCTAAAGAATCTTGATGAACTCTGAGCCCTGCAAGAACACTTTCTTTGCCATTTGTTCCTAAAACTTGGATAGGCGACAAGAGTAGGTAGTGTCACTGTCAGGTAGTGTACTGTATTTGATACCATCCTGTTTAAGTGCTTAGTTTTATTTTCAAATACAAGATAATTTTATAGTTGAATTAATGCTTTGCAAGTTGTTGTTTTGTTTTTGTTTGTTTGTTTTTTTGTTAAAGTTTTAGAAGTTTTAGTAATTTAGTTATTTTAGTTATTTACATCTTTTGTAGGTTTGATCACTTTTATCACCCTTATTTGAAAGATAAAACAATCTGATAACCTTTAATTTGCTGCATATAGTTTGTAGGATCCAGACAGATTGGGGAAAAATACAATAAATGCGTTCACAAGGTGACTAAGCAACTTTTAAAAAAATATTTTGGGGTGAACTAACCCTGTGAGTAAGAGCAATAACATTTCAAATCCTTAGATGAACAGAACTATATACAGTAAAACAATAATAATGCAATCTGCACTGTTGTAAAGTGGAGCGCTCAAGTACATGTGCAAACAATATTCCAATAACATGACCATGTAAAGAGACTTATGAAAAAGCAAAAGAGCTCAAAATAAATCTGTGTTATAAGCAAAGAAAACAATACATATTTTGTAAGAGGCAGTCAAACAAGAGCATGAAACCAATATGCCATGCTGTATGTAAATGAAAATAAAAGCAATGTCAGTTCGGTACAGCTTGATACATTATCATTGTGCAGAACTTCTGTTACCAGAGTGAAATAAAAGCATTTTCTACATTTAAATGGAGGAGAATAATTTAGATTATTGTTGAAGAAATGTTCTTTTTGATTGATGTTTCAGGAAAAAAGTAAAGTGTTTAACTGACTATTTCTGAAGTGACCACATTTATATAGTAGCCGCTCTCATGGCAACCAATTTTCTTTATTATCCATTTCTTTTGAATTTCAAGGCTGTTTTAACAAAGTATTTGTCCATCCTTGTTTACATATGTTTACTTAGAAAATATTTCAGTAATTAGAAATGTGTTTTTGAACTCTAGGATAGAAGATATGTTTTTTTCCATCTCTTGAAGATCATACATTCTTTTTGAAATAACACATTTATAATTGTCTGAAAAAATCCATTAGAAGTGGAGGTTGATTTCCTTTAGACCTTTTAACTTCCTCATCATCTTAAAGAACTTCAAAGACTGCATTGTGCCACATAAAATGTTACATCAGGCGAAGCGATTAAGATTTTTTAACACTTACATTCTTTAGAATAATATGTAGAGTAGCTGATGAAAAAACTCGAGAGAGATGTGAAAATGACATAATATTATCAGAGTGATTTGGTCAAGAGAGTTAATTGAAAATTTTATTCCCTGTGGTATGGCAATTTTAAGATGTAAATGCATCTTTACACAGCAAAAGCAGCATAGAAACCAAACCTAAAGCTGTAAAAACAAACCGTTACACAAACCATTTAATGCAGCATAGTGTCTTTACACTGAATTTCAAGCAGACAGGCTGCATTCTCAGGCTACTTTAAATCGGCTGCGACATCTGTGAGTGTGTATTAGTGCTGTTCAATATATCGTTGCAGCATTGATATCGCAATACACACATCTGCAATAGTCACATCACAAGATTAGCAATGTTGAGTTTGGATTATAGTTGACCAGGAGCTACAGATTTGTATTTAATTACTGTATTTATACATAATTATTATAGTATATAATAATATATAATATAATACAAAATTGCTCCGGTTTCCCCTACAGTCCAAAGACATGCGGTACAGGTGAATTAGGTAGGCTAAATTGTCCGTAGTGTATGAGTGTGAATAAGTATGTATGTATGGATGTTTCCCAGAGATGGGTTGCAGCTGGAAGGGCATCCGCTGCGTAAAACATATGCTGGATAAGTTGGCGGTTCATTCCGCTGTGGCGACCCCAGATTAATAAAGGGACTAAGCCAAAAAGAAAATGAATGAATGAATGAATAATTTATTTGCAAAAAAAATAAAAATTCCCACATAGAATATGTGTTTTTACCTTTTTACATTTTACATTTTAAAGCAAAAACAAGAATATTTAACTTAACCCACTGGCAGATCATTTTCCTTGTCTTAAAAAAACGCTTAATTTTGACTTTTCTTCTGGAGTTGAAAACAAACCAATATTTTCCCTTGATCTAAGAATTAGTAGATATTAGGACTAGAAATAAGACAAAGCAAGGTAAGAAAAGCATTTTTTATGCATTGTGATTATACAATTTCTGTACAGTAATATTATATTCATATCGAAATAATTAATCGAAGAAAAATAAAGTATTTTTCCAATATCGTGCAGCCCTAGTGTGTATGGATGTTACCCAGTATTGGGTTGCGACTGGAAGTGCATCCACTGCGTAAAACATGTCTTGAAATAGTTGGAGGTTTATTGTTGTGGCGATCTCTGAAATAGAGACTAAGCCGAAGGAAAATTAATCAATGAATGTTGCTTTAATATGACAATAAATAAATATATAATTAAATAAATAAATAAATAAATAAATATATATATATATATATATATATATATATATATATATATATATATATATATATATATATATATATATATATTTCAAATAAATAAAGCTCATCTTTCTCTTTATTAAATCTTGCTATTTTTTTTTTTTTTTTGTACGATGCTCTATTTCTGTTGAACCAAATATGAAATCTCACATGCTGGTTACCTTTAATGTTTTGATCATTTAGTGAATGTTTTATACATATATTTGTATTAATTTATAGGCACAGTTCACCCCAAAATTATTATCATAATTTGTCATCATGTTATCATTGTTAACTGTTATCATTGACTCTCTCTTCACTTGTTCAAAACCTCTTCTTGAGAAAGCAAGAAACTTGTTCAAGTTTCTTTCTTCACACAAAAGAAGATATTCAGAAAAATGCTTGTTGAGACTCATTGACTTCCATAGTATTTTTCCCTACTATGGAAATCAAATAGTGGCAGCAACCACCAGCATTCTTCAAAATATATTATTTTGTGTTAGACAGAAAAAAGAAAATAATTAAAAAATGAAATTAAAACAACATGAAGGGAAATACATGATTTTAATTAAAGTTTTTGGGTAAACTATCCTTTCAATTTCAGTTTTCCATTGTAAAAATTATGGTTTTGCTGCTTGTTCAAACTACACATTTAAAATGAGTTGAAACAACACTGTTCTTGAGACTTTTGTGGTACAATGTATCTGTTTATGTTTAACACACTTAAATTTGTTTAGTTAACTTAATCAATTTGCGCACTCAAAAAAAATAACTCATTGGATGAACTCAATTTACTTTCCATTCAACAAATTTGTTTTGCACTAAATAAAAAAAACTCTTTACACAATTAAATGCAATTGAGCTGTTCCAACATGATTTTATCAAATAAAAGTTTAAATAATTTGTATTTTTATTTAACCTAAACTCAAAGGTCTGATAAGATCATGTCTATTATGTGTAGTTCATTTCGAAGTCTCTTAGTTTTATTTGAAGTTATGCTGAATGAATTAAAAGAGCCATTTTAAACATATTTCGTGACTTATACAGTTAATTGAGACTGATCTCAGAACTAATTTTAGGACAGTTATTAAGCAACAAACTGCATTTTTGCTAACTAAGCTGCCACCACCCAAAGCATGGGTGCTTCTGCAAGGTGGTAATCTCAAAACCTTACATGAAAATCTTCTAAATCTTCAAACTAAAGTGAAGATTAAACTCTAACAATTCTTTCTATTAACTTTAAACACCTAAGATTACGTTTATTGTCAACATTTCCCTCTCTTAAATCAATCCCACGCAAAGCATGCTGGAAACTACAAATCCCCTAACCAGGTAGTTGGACCAACACATAACGATTAAGTTATAAACCTAGTGGTTTACAAATTTAAGTTGATTGAACATAAAACAAATAAATTGGCCAAAGAAATGACATGAATTGTGTTGTTTCAGCTCATTTTAAACAGGTAGTTTGAACAAGCATAGGTAATCTTATTTTTTTTTTTTGAGTGTGTTGGGACAACATGAATGTGTGAAAGCCTGAATTTTTTACAGTACAAGATCTGTTATATAGCATCAATACTGTATATTTTCAGTGATGTGCATCTTTTTTACAATGCCAATAACAGAACTTCTTGTTGCTATTAATGTACAGGGTATATGCAGGAATCCTAAAGGTAATTTCAATACCTTCAAGGACGTTTTAAAGACCTTCTCAGAATATTTTAAGAACTCCTTGCCACATCAAGTTCTAATCAGTATCAAACCTTTAACTTAATAAACAGTTGTTAATAAACAGTTGTAGTTAAATAAATTAATGGACCACAACCATGCAACAGAACTCAGATAAGCTCAGAAGAAACAAAGCTTAAAAGAATAAATTATGCGGTTGTTTTACAGCGACAGGTTTCAGCCACTGTTTAAACTCGTCTTTCTCCAACCAGGAGTAAGCAAACTTACATTTTCCCATTTCGCTCTATGATTTCGCTACATATGGAGAGCGTCACATCACCTTCCTGCGTTTGTCGCAAATTACATGACATCACCCGGATGGAGGAGCTTGGCCGGACGTGCCCCGGCCCAAACCAATCATGTGGGTCGAGCACGCCGTTGTTAATATTAGGAGGAAAATTAATATATTTATGCTTCTTTTGGAAGTCAAACACTTTGAACAATGCTTAAACAAAATTTAAGACCTCGTAAAAAAGAAATTAAGTTGGCGCCAGTTAGGGATGGGCGATATGGCCTAAAATCCATATTGCGATATGCATTGCAGCCTCTTGCGATAACGATATATATTGCGATATATAAATTATAATAGAACCTTTTCAGAACAGGTTACATAGACCCTTAGGAAAGCCAAACTGCTATTTATTTTTAAGAAATAAAGAAACGTTGCATGTCATTTTGAGAACATTTATTGTGCAAAAGCAAAACTGTAATTAAACAACACAATGTTGCAGATAAATAAACTAAATGTAGTGCCTTTCAGAAAGAAAGACTTTTCTTTTAAGTCTTTGGTTCCTAAATGCCAAGTTGCAGAGAACAAATAAACTGGTGTCTTTTTAGTTAAGGAACTTACACTGTACTGAAATTACTTCCAGTATTAAATTAGTCAAATAAAATTGTGTATTGCAGATACTTTAAATAAAAACATATTTCTAACCTGCAGCCTAAGGTAACACATTTAGTTTTAAACATTTTGTTCTCCTAATGAAATTAAAACTGGTGTCTTGATCTGCTCTTTCTCTCTCTCTCCCTCTCCCTCTGTCTGCTGTAGTGTTGGTGCTGCTGAGAGATTGAGACGCACCAGACAAAGTTTGTTTATAAAGTAATGCAAAAATGAATATAATTAATATCGAAAGCAAAAGCAGATTCTCGGACATGTCCGGGGAAAATGTATTGTCACCCCAAATAATGAGCTGGATCAGTCTATTTAGTCTTCGCGCTCTTCTTAAAGCTGCTCCCAAATCAGAACAACAGATCTGTATCCAGCGCGATACAGCGCGTCTCTGTGGGTCTGCATGCAGAGCATGCGAGCGAGTCTGTGGCAGAGTGTTCTCAGTTTCTCGCGAACACAGAACCGGGCTGCCCCAATAATATGTCAGCCGCCCAGGTAAAATCTGTGTGGGAGGCACTGATGTTCACTAGACAAGCCACAATATGCCATGCGTTGCTTAGTGCTGTTGTTGCTGTTGCTCTTAATTTCGCGGGTAGATTGCGTCATCAAACATGCATTATCGCGATAGTGCAATAGAATTAGAATCTCTATCGTAGGCCAATTTTGTATCGTTTATATCGCATATCGTTTATATCGCCCATTACTAGCGCCAGTGGTGTAGTGGTTAGTGCGTCGACACATGCACTCCAGTGTTCACGGCGACCAGAGTTCCATTCCACCTCGCGGTCCTATGCCGATCCTTCCCCTCTCTCTGCTCCCTATTCTTTCCTGTCAATACCCTCTACTGTCCTATCAAATAAAGTTGAAAACCCCTAAAAAATAATAATAATAATAATAAAAGCAATTAATAACTTATAAGGATATTAATTTTATCATAATTGATTCATCAATTTTTAATACTTTTTAAGACCCCGTAGACACCCTGATGTATATTTGACTTTCAAAAAAAACCTAATCAATGTTCACTAGAGTTCAAAAAAGTGATCATTTGCATTGCTTTTTATTTACTTGACCCTTTATTTAGTGAACTGGTCATTTTTAATATTTTCTCTTGGTGAGTGCACTTATTGCTTCTGACTTAATAGTAGACTAGGGAATATGGGCCGATCTTCCTCCAGATGTGTGTATTATGTATGTATGTATGTGTGTATGAGCAAGAGAGAGAGAGAGATGAATGGGATGGTGCCAGGCTGCAGTCCCAGGGTGGCCTTGGATCAATCTGCTTATCTGCAGGCTGCCAGCAAAGCCAATGATTAATACAACCCCATCAGTGAGGACACTCTTATTTATTACTGCACGAGACACAGCAGAGCACAGAACATAAAGACACAACACACAGAGACACAAACTAAATACAATGTGTAAGATGCAGGGGACACTGAATCGCTGTTGCCAAACATGCAGGCAATAAGACACTGCCATAAAGCAAAGAAACACAGCATGCTTACAGAGCACTATGAAGTATAAAAGAACTGCAGCAAGCCAGAACAGACTGAACATTTCTGTGGGGTGATGTATTTGTAAGTGAAACACAATATTTAACTGCAAAAACGTATCTATCAGAGGTTGATTGGGTATGAAGTGAATGTTTCATAAGAACATGGATCCATAGATGAATGAAAGTTAGTAGTTAACTGTGAAAACACTCACTTTTGAAGAGTAAATACTGCTTTTCAACTATATGAAGGTCAATGCTGAAAGTCAAGATCACGGTTTTTTCAACACAGATAAAAAATAAATAAAAAAAACTTATTGAATGTTTGTTGATTAATCTATTAAGCTTTAACCTCCTATTGTGAGCAACACAAGACATGAAGTTTCTAAGTCTACACAACAAACAGAACTGTGATGTCTTTTGAAAAGAAGACGCTTGGTGGTTTTTTAAAGATAGGCCACAAAGAACAGCAAGTATAAATCCTGGTTGCCTTAAATTTTTAAGCTGAAATAATTTAACCTTATATTATGTTAAACTGACTTACTAAACTGCTTGCATAACTTATAAAATTAAGTTAGAACATGATTAACTTAGTTTAATAACTTACAATAAATTTAAAATAAATGCTGTCATGACTAATTGTTCATATAATTTTTTAGTATAGAAAGACATAATTTATTGTAAATCTTTTAAAACAAGATCTCTAGTCTCCAGTAAAATCTTACTGTGTCGTGTAAATGTTTAATTGCTTAATTTTAAATTAAATAAAAATTCTAAATCTAATTACAAATACTTTTTTTGTTTCTTTCTTTCTTGAAATACTTTTTAAAGCGTTCTTAGTTTATCTTGTATTATATTCTCTATGCATTTGAAAATGTATCTGACCAAAAAATTGTGCAATATTCTTATTATATGTGCAATATTTCTTCATATATATAAAGTTTTCTATGTTAATACATTATGCAATCCGTTTGACAAAAATTAATGTACCTAAAGGTGCAGTGTGTAAGTTTGACACCCAGTGGTTGAAGTAGGTATTGCACCCCTGGTTTAAAACACAAAAGAGCATGCTGCCAGATTGACGACACCAACAAAGGCTGATTTAAATCATGATCTAACTAAAAGCATGGCACGCACATATTTTCCATAATAAATGGAGAACCAAAACCTAAAATTTATATTTTAGAAACAGCTTCTATTTTTACAACAGAAACAGCAGAAAACTGACGATGATCACCTCAGGTACACCTCATGTGCTTTTTTCAGTGTTAAATGCTAATAATGTGAATTTGAATGCCATTTTACATGATGTTTATTGCCATACTACTGAAAGCAGCAGCAGATAGTTCACCTCAGCCAACACATATCAATGATTCAGCATGTACTGTACATTTAATACTTTTAAAGAGATTTAATGTGTATTAATTAGATTATAAACCTCAACATTTCATTGGACTGCAGTAAAAGTGTTTCTGAATGGCTGTTTTTAAATTTCTGTCGTGTTTTGTCTTGTGCAAACAGCCCAATTGCTCGTCACTGCAAATCTCATCATGTAGCATGTTGTTAGGACACAAGGTTACAATGTAACCTGCTCACCAAATGTTTACGCTTGTAATGTTTATGTTATTTGTTAATTAATAACCACCTCATGTGGAACTCTGAATCTGCATCTCATTTCATAGGCTGCTACTGTCCACTGGAGGTCGAATTTTTGGCTTTGGACACATGCTTTGAGAGCCGTCACGACTGAATGAATCACACCAAGGCAATCCGTTGTGCTGAAATATAATTAGCTGAACTGGCATTGGGTTATATGACCAAAACAAAGACAGATGTTTCAGCACATAACACACATTTTCAAAGCAGAATAACTGACTTTAGTATTGTTTTTCAGATAAACAAGAATGTTCACTTATCATGTTTCTTAAATATCTGCAAACATATTATGGTTTTTTTTATGTTTTACAAGAGTAAAAACTTACAGCACCTTTAATATTTTGTAATAATCATATTTTTTTCAGAATTGTTTGATTATCAGAGAGTTAAAGAGACCAGTATTAATTTCAAATAGTAATTAAATATTTTATAACACTAATATAACTACATATATCCCTGGAAAATGTAGGTCATACCACACACTACTAATATTCACTGTAATATCTGTAACCTTTAATTGAATTAACTTTAATTGCCATCAACTCTGTGGCAACAGTTGAAGAAATAAACATTTTTGCTATTTGTTTGTTTGTTTGTTTGTTTGTTTGTTTGTTTGTTTGTTTGTTTGTTTTTGGAATATCATCGTCACACCTGCTGCAGTGCCCTCTAGTGGTCTTAAGGGCACCAGCTTTTGTTTTGGTTTTTGTATTTTGTATCCTAGTCATGTGATCACTCCTTGTTTCCAGCTGTTCCTCATTGTCTAATTAGTTCTGTCTTTATAAGCCTGCTATGTTGTGTTTAGCTTGCCTTTGGATTTGCAATGTTATTTTTCGTTCCGTCCTGCTTTATTTGTGGTTCGGTTCATCGTGTTTGGTTTGTTTGTTCACTTTGTTTAGTATCATCACTATGTTTTTGGATTCCTGTTTAGTTTTTGTTTGATTCACTCTTGTGCTTATTTTTGCACTTCACGTGTTCGTCGGTTTTGGTACCTTGCCTGTCCTTTTGTCATTTTTTGGATCTTTATTGTTTGACAATAAACGTGTTTTGCTGCACTTGGATCTTTCCTTGTTTTTGTGATACCCAGTCGTGACAATCATGCCTTGATAAATTGTGTACAACAAGACAAAAAATATATACATATATAAACAAATCCATGACACAGTAGATAAAACCGAGACTGTACTATTGACCCTATTCTTCATGTATAGGTATATCCATTATAATACCCATTGTAATCTTTTTGGCTTGAGACTTTCGGTCTTATTCACTCCCATTGATTTTTAGAAGTTAAAAACAGCTCATTATGCTGCTTGATGTTGCAAACTGATATTATTATTTTATTCTACTTTTTATGCATAATAATGAACACACTTGTTTGTAGAGCAAGTAGTTTGACTGTTTTCTGCCATTCATTATTCCTAGTCATTTCTCCCACAGGCAACTGATTCGGAAGTACTAAAACAATCACAAAAATGAGCGCGCTTCCACATCGCAGAATAAGGTCAACAATCTAGAGAACAACAACATGGTTGAAAGCAAAGTCATACATGCAGTCCAATCTGCTGCATGGGCATTTTCTTTCATGATTGCAGACACAAACCTTTTCATAGCGAAGCAACCAATTACAGTCAATCAACACACAGCTATGATCCAACAACATCAGTATATGAACTCTAAACACAAATAAAAAAGAACTTGGATGAGTCCAAGCAAGTGCAGCTGTGTGTTTGGCAACAAGGCCAATCGAAGAAGACAGCAAGTCATCGCATAATACATCCAGGGTCAAAGGTTTCAGACAGAGAGGTTTAAATAATGAATAAAGAGACAGAAGTGTAAACGTCAGCCGCCTTCTGCCTCCGCTGCCTGTGCGTGTTTGTGTGTGAGCGTATGATATTTGCAATGTAGGCAAGTTTGAGATGTAGCGTGTGCATTCTGTGAATATAAAAATGTTATACTGAAGCCGCACTGCCCAGGGCTTTTGCCAACAATCACAGTGGTCACTTAATGCAAATACTGAGATATGGTACATTAACTCTAATGCCATTACACCATTGTAAATTACCAGGGTCCAACATCCACTTTCCACGTCTGATAAAATTCAATCAAATGCAAATGGACTTGTAAAATAAGATGTTTCACCTGTCATCTGAGCAGTTCTGGCCCTTTTATTCTGCTAAGGGAACTTCTATAGACTGATTAGAGCTTATTTAAAAAAAATGGTATTATATGACACATCCAGCTTATTTTTCAACAGTATAATTATTGCTTTTAACTCTATACTATATACTAAACACCTACAGTTTTGTTAAAATCAACTGGCTGAACAACTAGTTGAACAACTACTAGGGCATAGTTTACTAAAATTTCTAAATCTGTAGTCATTTACACCATAGGTGTCAAAGCCAGTTCCTGGAGGGCCACAGCTCTGCACAGTTTAGTTTCAACCCTAATTAAACACACATGATCAAACTAATTGGGTCCTTTAGGCTTGTTTGAAACCTGCAGGTAGGGGAGAGCGGGGCACAAAGTAACATCTTTTTGGTTTTGGCCAAATAATGAACAAAGTAATGCGGGTTTGACAAATCAAAATGTTACTATTTACCCCGTCCTGTGGGGCAAGTTTTAACAGAGAGAGGGTTATGCCTGATTTATGCTCCACGCGTCCGCTAGTTCGTGCGTGGCGAATGTGACGTCATCGATGTGTTTGCGGAGGTTCGCTTTGGGTGTGCGTGACATGATTTCGTCTGGAGCACATGATTTTTCGGGCGAACAGTTCGCGCGGCGCCACATTTGAGTTGAATATGAACCACTTTGAAGAGATTTTGTCTGAAACGGGTATGACTGTACAGACATCTTTATGATCCGTGATCATAGAGATTACCAGATGATCAATAATTCTTGGCTAGAAATTGCAAAAGCTGTGAGAAAGGAGAAAAACCTGAAAATTTGGAAAAACCTGAGGGATAAGTTTGTTAAAATTAAAAGAGGACATGGCAAAAGTGGAGACCCAGGTACACAATTACAGAAATATGTTTTTTCACCAGTCATAGGGTTTACACTGATGTATATATTACAATTTTGAATTTAAAACAATTTAATAGCTACAAAACTATAATTAAGGAACAAACTATTTCTTTGAAAGCTGGAAGGGAATATTTGAACCTATTAGTTTACTATACTGATGGCCTGTTTTTCTAGGATTCATTGGCGATAATGGTCAGGAATGTTGGACCATTTTTGTCTTTTTAGCATAAGTATAGGGCAGAAACTAGCCAGACAGTAGGGGTGTCAAAATTAATTGTTTATTCTGTGCACCGCGATGCAGACATGGACAATTCGGTTTTGGTTCAGTAATAATCATAACCGGTTATTATGTACTGACGTCATTTATCTCATATGCGCTATGTAGCAGTAGCTTACTATGGCGAAGGAGGCGAGCACGAGTAACTACTTAAAAACGCTTCAACTACTTAAAAACACAAAAACTGCACAATTTCACTGCGTGTGTGTTTGCTGAACAGTCTTTCACTGACACTTACAGCAGAAGCCCCTATTTCACTGTGATTTAAAGAATGAAACTAAACTCCATTTCTCTCTCTCACTCTCACTGTGGCCCATTTGACCTGCTGGCGTCACTTTTCCTCTACTCTCGGCTGTTACAGCGATACTTCTGGATACACAAGCCGGTGTCTGCAGAGTTTTCTCCACAAATCCACAGCGTCTATCATGGATCAGCTGTGATCGCCACTGCCGTTTATTAGTGTTTAAACCAGGCTTTACTCATCTGTGAAAAGCGCCAGCACGTAGAGCCAATCGCAGCCCTTTCAGTTGAGCGCGTGACCAATCAAAGGGGGGTAATTATTTGCTATAAATGCTCGTGTTGTTTAAAGGCACAGTTTATATATCTGACTGTTTGTAATCAAGGACAAAATTCTAGTATATAAATATATTTATACATTTGAATACAAGAATTGCTGTGCTGTGAAGAAAATATAAAACTGTGTATGGAAAGCATCGTCAATGCACCGTAAAAATATTTTCTATAAAAAACATTTATTTATATAAAAAGTTCACAACATTGCACTCAAAATTCAAAAATGATTTTGTTATTCAATTGGTGTCCAACAGTGTGTGTCTAATTTGTAACACCCCATTACAACTAACCCCACTGTGTTGGGTTTTCCTCAAAACTGGCTAACAGTCACCGTGTGTGTTTTACATCTTTCAAAATGGTTCCATCTTTTAGCCTACACAGCAAAATCCTCTGAGCAAAATTTACTCAGTTCACAGAGTATTTGGTCTCTTTTTCAATAAGAGGAAACAGGTTGGTAATAAGTAAATCTGCTGTTTGTGGAGTTGCTTAATGATCCACTGCTGAGGTTTTGAGAGATTCAATGTACTACATTTCAGCTGATTTCATCTAAGGCTGTGACTGAAGTTAGTTGTGTTTCTCTTCTGTGTTTCTGTTTATTAACAGAAAGTGTTCATCATCAGTCCTCAATTATCACCTAATTAATCCTTTCACTGTCTCATTAACTTGAGTAACTTTAACTCAATTTAAAGAGGGACCAAATAATATCTAAACTGACTAAAATTAACTCAGAGGATTTTGCTGTCTTGAAGACTGTTGTCACAACAATATAAGATTTTACTTAAATATTTTTAAAGATTTTCAAAAAATAAAAAAAAAAATAAAAAAAATTGAGTATAATAAAAATACTTTTATGCTGCAAAAATGATTTCTCATGTGTTTCTCATCCAAATTTCACAGAACTTTTTTTAATAAATGGCAGGAAGACGTCTGCTGACACTGTGGTGAAAACCTCGGAAGCATGCCATGGTTAATCCTAAGCAAATACCTTAAAAATCTGTGTTACATTTTACTCTGCATGACTCTGCATGACTTTGTGCCCCATGCTCCCCTCCCCTTTTGTGTTTAAGCAGGTTTGAAACTAAACTGTGCAGAGCTGTGGCCCTCCAGGAACTGGCTTTGACACCTGTGATCTACACTACTCAACCGCATGTTGTTCTATGTATGACAAAAAAAGCTCTTTTGGTTCATACCGAAAATAAATGGGAACAAAATAGTCTTTAGTCACTGTTCAGAATTTAGGTACATTGTTCAAAATATCTTATTTTGTCTTCAGCAAAAGGAAAAAAAGCCTTTAATATTGGAAAAAGTATTTTATAGGCAAAATGCTCATTATAATTAACACACAAAACATGAATCTAAACTATCAGAACTGAATCAAACTCAACATAATCTGGTATTAAATTGTGAAGTTGAAGAAATCTAGAAATGTGTATCATAATCCCAATTGCTCATTGCATTACACAACACTCTAACAGAAGCGATTGAAAAGAATGAATTTAAAACACAACTTGCACCACATGAAGTCAGCACACTACAAATATCAAAAATGTATTCAAAGGTGCCATATAGTGCATTGATTCAATAAGTTCAATTGTTATCTGATATCTAAATTGTAGGTGCGTGGCTTAGGTAAATTCAAAAATCCCCAGAAATGGTTTTATGTGCTCATTTAGTACTCCATATAATATCTATCAGAAGGTTCTTATTGACCATATTTAGAATGATCATGAACATTAATGAGCTCTGCTCTGACACAGCTCTCCGTGCTCTCTCTCTCTCTCCCTCCCACATGCACACAAACACAGCATGATGTACCCTAGGTCATACTTCATTTTAACAAATGGAGTTAAAATGTAAATATAAAAAAAAACTAAGTGGGAAGTTTAATATAAGCTTTGATATGCTTAAAAATACGCAATAAATTATGATTGTTGTAATCTCAAAATGCAGCCCAAGGCATGCATAATAATGATCCCATGTGCAACACAGTTTTGGCTGATGATCTCCTGATGACGTGGATGCTCGTCAGGTCTGGATGAAGTAGAATGTGACCTAAAGTAGCTAAAGGCAAATCTTAAGAGTCACTCAACAGTCGGTTTTGTTTTCTGATTGACTTGCATTTCACTAGTGTTTAACATTCGCATAGTTTACATAAGAATGAGGAAACAATGGTGTTTGAGGCTCACAGTATAGCCATTTCCATATAACAATCTCTTATTGTTTCACTGTGTTTACATGGACATCAGTAATCAAATTATTTGCCTTAATCTATATAAGACAATAATAAGATTAAGATGTTTACATGAGTTGCTTTTTGAATGCTCCTTTCATAATCCTGTTTTGCATGTTAAAGCACATAAAATTGAGAAACGTCATTGCATCACCAAGCTATCCAAGTTTCCTAAAATCGGCATACTCCACGTGTCTTAATCCGATTTCCCGATTTCTGTTTAGTTTGATTATGACCTTAATCAGATGAATAATATATATATATATATATATATATATATATATATATATATATATATATATATATATATATATATATATATATATATACTGTATATATATATATATATATATATATATACTGTATATATATATATATATATATATATATATATATATATATATATATATATATATATATATATATATATATATATATATATATATATAAGAAAAATCCCCGTTTACATGGTAGACTCTTAACTAGAGTATTGTCTTAATCAGATTAAAATCGGATTATTGGTGTCCATGTAAACATACTCTGACTAGGTATACCCAGATCTTCTTTTTATGACACTTTTTAAAATAAGACAACATAAAAGACAGTGTATTACTGGCTGACTACTGATAAAACAACAGTCAGAAGGACTTGGTAAGAGTGTGAAACGAAAAGAAATAGTGAGATGTATAGCGCATTCAGTTAGATTGAAACTGCCAAATATTTACTTGCACCCAATGCTGTCACCACGATCACGTCTCACTCCAAAACATTTATTTATATGGCACAAAATAAAGAAACAAACTCATGCAAACACAAAAAACAAACTTAATGTTGAGTGAATGACTTAAACCTTCTCTTTGCTCTGTCATTTCGTGTCTCTCTCTCTCTTTATTTTTCTCCTACAGGCGTCCTCCTGTCTTTCAACACTTTGATCTGTGTGCCAGTAACGCAGGCAAAACTTCAAATAGCTTCAGTTCTGTCAGGTGGGCCCTCTCTCCATTTCTCTCCATTTCTCTCTCTCTCTCTCTCCCCTCCTCTCCAGCTGACACTTTCCAGTTGCTTGTGATTTTTGACAGCTGAACATGTCCAAAGCCCTCTATCAGACAAGTAAAGTGACGGTTATGCAATATAAAGCTTCAAGGCAGGTTAAACTCCTTTAAAACGTTTGGTTTGCCAGGTTGTGCACTACAGACAAAGATGCTGACCCTTCACTTTTCTTCAAACAGAAGGTGTTTTTCATTTTATTGAGATCTGCCTCCCTTCAGGCTCCCTTAAAAAAAGTCTATATCATAATGTCAGGTTCATGGGGGTTGTGAAGGCAACATTGATTTCTAGTTTTAAAGCGGTTGAAAAGCCTGGCGAGATCACTATTTATGACATTAGAAATCTATTCATATTAAGCTACATAAACATAAAACAAAAAGAGGGAGAAAAAAAGCTTTGTTCCAATCTTGAGTCATCTACCCAGTAGAGGAAAATTTCCATCTGTGATAATTTTATGCTGTTATAAAAATATTCAAGCTGATATTTTCAAATATGTCACTCAATGAACAAGAAGTACACATATACAGTATGCTTTTAAAGTCTAAAAGCATTCGATCAACAGGGTGTCCGCGGGGTCCTAAAAAGCATCAAAAGTTGATAAACCAAATGTAGAGAAATTTAAGGCCTTTAACCCTCAGGGGTCTGCAGTGATTTTGGGACCCCTGAGATGTTTTGACATGCCTTGACATTTGTGCTAATTTCAGCTACTTATTACATGGTAGGGCCAACATGTATTTTATTGGTATTCAGCACAAACTGTGCTACAACAATATGTGACAATTATTAATGTACATGCTTGTGTTTTTTAGAAAAAAAAAATATTATCCGTGGTTAGTAGGATTTGGAGAAAAATAATGTAGCTGAAATAAGGTCCAAAAAACATACTAAATGTGCCTGAACAAGACTTTTGAGTAACCAGTCTGGTAGGCTAGAATATTTACTTCACAATTATGTAAAAACTATTTTATTCTCTCATTCAAAGGAAACATTATAAAGATTTACATTTTGTTAAGTTTGTTTGGCTCATCTCAGGTCAACGCGTGAGTGACAATGGTCATGAATAATTCACACCTGGAGAGACTAAAGACACTCCCCCACTCACCCATCAAGGGCATTGTAAAGCAATGTCCATCTGCAAAAGCTAGCCCAAACTAAATGCTTGTTACATTTAGTTAAAATTTTGTAGGTTGTAATTTTTTACAATATTTTGCTTGAATTTTATTGTATTATCTTTCAATATCTGAATATATTTGGTGACTAAAATATTATTTTAATAAATATATCCGTTTAATAAATCTGTTTTGTTTAAATGCATCAAAATACATTGCCTATATTCACTGAGAAATGGAGGGAAATATTAGAAATGGTATAAAACGTGTTTGCAAAACTGTTGTAATAAAAACTTTCTTGTGCATTAATCCAGCATTTAATAACAATTTCTAAATGACTCTGGCATAATGACAAAACACAAGAATAATCAAAATAATATTTTAAGACCTTTTATATATATTTTGCCCAAATAGTTGCAGCCTTAGTTAGCTTTTTCCAAACTTTAACAGGTTCAACAACGGTAAAATAAATGAAAATTTAATTAATAACACGTATAACATGCGTCACGTTCTAGCCAGCGCGTTGTGGGCATGTGGGCAGCCTACGTCATTGTTTGTAATAACAAGTGAAGTGGGAAGATCCGGCGTGATGCCCGCTCTGCCGGGAGAATTGTATGGATTACTTAGCGAGACAACATTTGCTTTCAAATGAGTTGGAAAGTTCACCCTCCAAGCTTTATGCAGGTATGTCTGTCATGTGTATGTCTCATGAATTTGTGGAGATTCCGCTGTTTTTTTCTGACCTCAGTTTACATGGCGCGCGAGTCTCACATGGACTATTGTAATAAAGCCTCGTGGGCGTGGTAGCATTTAAAATAATGAGCTCCGACAGAGAAACTAGACATAGCATTGGTTTCATACTGATTACTTTATCAAGCAATATTTGCTTTCAACATGCACTGCTGCATTTAAAAGTAGACACTTCAAGCTTTCTATAGATATATGTGTCATGTCTGTGTGTTTAGTTTTCGCAGAGTTTCAGTGCATATTACTGATGTGTTTGTAAAAACAGTTCACGGAGAGAGAAAAGAGAAAGTGCCTTCACTAATTTTTTTTCTTATTTTGCAAAAGCACACACTTTTGTTGTTATTGTGAGTGTACCCAAAAAAAACTAGACGCCTAATAGATTCGATTGATGTCTTGCTCATATCTGTACGATCAAAACTGAAAGTGTAATTTAAGTTTTTTACTGCGTTTTCATGTGAAAACGCGTCAAAACGCGTATACGCGGGCTTCGACCCCTGGGGGTTAAAAAGTATTAAAAAGTCTTAAATGATACTTCGCAAGGTATTCAAGTTTATATCATTTTTGATTATGCAATGTATTGTCGTATGCTAAAGTTTGCCTGAATCAAATCTGCGAACATCAGGATGCTGTGTAGTTTATGAAATCGATTCATAAAAAATTTGAATCAGTATATGAATAATGTTTGAGTTTTGGATTAATTTCTTACATTAACATTTAGTAAATATACTGTAAGGTAATATCTTGCCAGTGTTTCTGGTTGAAAAGTGGTTATAAGGTATTTAAATGTATGGAAAGAGTCTTAAAAAAGATCTTAAAAGGTATTGAATTTCACTCTCTGATTCCTGTATATAATCTGATCACGGGACGTTATTGGGGATGAGACAAATTCATGCATGGAGAAAGGAGTTTAATAAACCCCAAAAAAATACAGATCCACCGATCTTCAAATAAGGATGAACAAGCGATGACTTTGTCAGCAATGACTGACCAAGACTGAACCAGAGTTACGAGAAAGCCCCAGTGTAGCTGGTGAGGTGACAGGCCATTGAGGATACAAGGCAAGAGTGAGCCAAGGTGGACCCGAAGGGTTTAAGGGCTGAGTCTTCAGCTCAAAGGAAGGAGGCAGAGACAAAGGGGCCATCTGACATGAAGGTGCTGGAAACAGGAAGTCCCACAGCATGACATCCATAAAATGACTAACAAAATGGGGGGCTTTCAGGACCAGCGATAACTGGGATGGAAAACTGGAGATGAAGCGGGAACAAGAGGCTTGATGGAATGCTGTTCAGGTTCAGAGATGAGGTGTTGGCTGACATAGACAAGGAGCAGGTTGGTACCAGCAGGAGAACTGTAGACTCAGTGGAACCAATGGAGGCACTGGGGAGTATGACCTGAACAGAACCAGCATGGGCAATAGTGAGTCTGAGCTGGACAGAACCAGCATGGGTACTAGAGAGTCTGAGCTGGACAGAACCAGCAGGGGCACTGGAGAGTCTAAGCTGGACAGAACCAGCAGGGGCATTGGAGAGTCTGAGCTGGACAGAACCAGCAGAGGCACCGGACAGAACCCGTGGGAGCACTAAAGAGTCAGAGCTAGACAGACCCAGTGTGGGCTCTAAAGAGTAAGATCTGGGTGGAATTAGCTGATGCACTGGAGAGACAGAGTTGGACACAACCAATGAAAGCACAAGAAAGTCAAAGCTGGGCAGAACCAGCAGGTATGTAAGAAGCCAATAAATCTCATTAACATAGTAAAAAATTGTAATCAAGTCCCAATAATTAGCTCACCAAATTAGCTAATTTAATTACAATGTGCTCCTGTTTCCCCAAAAGTCCAACAACGTGCAATATAGGTGAATTGGCTAAACTAAATTGGTTGAATGAGAGAGTGTATGGTTGTTTCCCAGTACTGAGTTGTGGCAACTGGCAGTTCATTCTGCTGTGGCGACCCCTCATAAATCAGGCACTAAGTCTAAGGAAAGTGAGTGATATAGAAGTAACACACAAGCAAGAATTAGCTTGCTTCCAGAATACCAGTGTGTGAGGGCAAATCTCATGTGAAAAAAAGCAAAAAAGTGAGTAAGTTTAAAAGTTGTTGTTGTTTGTACTCATATCTGTATTATTGTTTTGAGTGTTGCTCTCCTGGCTTCTCTGTATAGATTATGTTCTAGTTTCATTCATGTGGACTGTTCTCTTGACCCTGGATTGGATTTTTTGTGGGGGGTTTTTTCGATAAGCGTGTGCTTGCACTTAGATTTTCCACTGTGCTTTGATTTCTAGTTTGCTATGGTACATACCCTGTTCTCCCAGTAGTAGTTGTCGCATCATGTTGCTGCTCATCTGCATAATGTCGAGCTCTGCTCCTGCTGCCAAAAATGTCCAACTTTCATTAAAATGAATGATGGTTGGTCATTCTGTCATAGCAAATGTCCTTTTAAAAGCAAGACCAGATCTATGGAACCCAAGGCTCTGGTGTATAAACATCACAGGGTCCTCCATTGAGCAACTGCAAAAAAAAAAATATATATATATATATAAATACAAATACAGCAGTTCAAGTAGGAAGGAAAAACTACCTAAAATACATAAAAATTATTAGGCAACTATTACATTGTAGAATAATCTAACCTGTGTGTCTGTGTGGGAGTAGACATCCCACATGAAGATGCCGATATAAAATGTTATGTAATTAAAGTAACTTACACTGATAACAAAAGATTCAAAATCATCAATATTAATATTGTATAATAAAAACATTTTTTGAAACATGTATTCAGAGGACACATGACCACTATCAACTACCACAGGGGTGCTCAACCCTAATCCTGGAGATCGACCTTCCTGCAGTTTTCAGTTGCAGCCCATATCAAAAACACCTGCCTGTAATTATCAAGTGCTCCTCAGGTTCTAATTAATTGGTTCAGGTGTGTTTGATCAGGGTTGGAGCTGAAATCTGCAGGAAGGTCTATCTCCAGGAACAGGGTTGGTCACCAATGATCTACCACTACCATCTACCCCTCCTCAAATTCCAATACAACAACCCACAAGATAGCAGCCCTAAGTACAATATGTGTGCAAGGCTGCTTCTGAGGTTAAATACACAGTAGTGATGGGAAGTTCAGATCTTTAACGCGAACCAGATCTTTTGTGGCAATCTTTCCATGTTATGACTCAACATATCAGAAATATGTAGTCAGCAATCATAATTTTAGTCAGGTAAATCATGACCATAATCTGAAAGTTTCTTACAATTACGTTTTGCAACCCAACTGAAGCATGATTCACTTATTTAAATTCCATCACGACTTATGAAATAAACTTATATTTTGCCAGATCCTCTCATTTTATCCCTTTTACCCGCGCTGCAGTTGTTCACGTTTAGTTGAGTCACAGCAAGCTGTTATGTACTGTTTGTGATCGGTTCACTGAATCACATCAGAGCAGTATTATTAGTTCACTGCTTCTCAAATCTGATCTCTGTGTACTGTTCTAATAACTGAAAAACTCAGCATATATTGGTTTATTTTAGGACTGCAACAATGAATTGATAAAAATGATTAAAATCGATTACGTAAAGCGTTGGCAACGAAGCGTTGGTTTGTGCGCGAACTGAAGAGAGGGGGGGGGGTGTAATTCCGGGAGTTTTCCGGGAGACAAAACAATACAGGAGATTGGTCTGAAATACGGGAGACTCCTGGGAAAAATGGGAGTGTTGGCAGGTATGTATCAGATACACATAGTGAAAGTAACAATAAAGTTCTATCTATTTTTCTCCCAACTGGACAGCCACTTGCTTGTATGCCTTTTGGGATGTTAAATTTACGTGCTGAATCCTGCGTGTTCTACTTTTATGAATGAGGCATACGACCGGATGCAAGTAAACATGGCGATGCCCATCTCCATTAGAATTGGAATATCAGGTAACATTAGTTGATGACATGATGAGCAAAAAAAGAAAGGCATAATAAAAGGGATACATCTGTCATACAGTGCTATTGTGGCTGCGGTGTGTCACGTGACAAACATGACGCGTCGCCACAGAAAAACATACAACTTGCCTTGTATCTGTGACACTGCAAAAAAGCTTTTCTTAATTAGTAATTTTGCCTCATTTCCAGTCCAACTATCTAAAAAAAATCTTAAATCAAGAACAGACAAGAAAAATGACATGAGAACATTAAGTGATGCTTAAAACTTCTGTTTGAGATTATATCTTATTAGTATTATTTTTCTTACCCAATTGGCAAATAATCTTACTTATTTTAGGCAAACAATCACTTAATTTTGAGGTGGGTTTTTTCAAGATATAAATTCTTATGCTATTTCATCTGTCTAGTATGTATCTTGATTCAAGATTTTTTTTAGATATTTGGATTGAAAACAGGACAAAACTACTAAGTTAGTTTTTTATTTTATCTTTATTATTATTATTATTATTATTATCATCGTTATAACAGCTCAGGGATGTTTAAGGACAACATGTTTGTGAACTTTCTAAAGATTTTAGTTCTGTTTTTGAATAAAGGGTTGGAAGTGAATGGTCTTTTTTTTATCCGATTCATCGATTTATCGGAAAAATAATCGACAGATTAATCGATTATTAAAATATTTGTTAGTTGCAGCACTAGTTTATTTCGAGTAAGAGGGGGTATCAGGCATGTTAAAAAGTAAGTTGTTTGTGGATAAGTGCTTACTGGAGATGCGAATCGTTTCAAATGATTCAGTTCGATTTGGTGAACTAGTTCAACCTGTTCACATAGAACATCCGGTAAAAAAAAAAACGATTTGCGCGCAATCGCGATAACTAACACAGACATAAAACCCATAATTGGGCTAAATGTGTTAAAATAATAGTTTTAAGTGTCTGCTCGGGTTGGATTTAATGCCGTCACCGTGCTGCTGTCATGTCCAGCTGTTGTTTTTGTCGCAGGAGCAAAAGCAAGGACTGACTGGAGGAGGACCACCTTGATCTGGCCAATGGCAGCAGGATTACAGACTCTGAGCTGCCGTATAGGTCAAACACCTGGCAGCGCGAAGTAAATAGATTTACCTCTAAAAGGCATACAGTAAGATTATGTATTAAATACATTTATAAAGACTAAAACGAAGGACATTGTTGCTATGCTTTTAGTTAGTTTCAGTTAGATGTGTACGTACACAACACAGTTTCAGTTAGTTCTAGTTAAAAAATATATATAAAAACTCGTTTTTATTTTTATTTGTTAACAAAAATAATTTAAAAATTTAGTTTTCGTTTTTTCGTTTGTTTTCGTTAACTATAATAACCCTGCAATGAAACAGCTCCAGATGAACATATTTAGTAATTTGTGTTATGATGGGCATATCCCTTATTTTCACATCCCAATGTTGACAGGTATGATCCTGGAGCGTTTCAAATCGTCACTAACTAAATCCCGCTAATTGAGAAATCCACATACGAAGAACGGACCCCTGGTTTTGTGCAATTTGTGTTTTGTGAAAAGACTTGGATTTGCATGTCAAGTTTGCCCAAATTAAATGCACAGGTTACACATGTGACCAAAATATAATTCCAAGTTTGAACGCTCCAACAAAGTTGCTGATGTATTTCCAAAAAAAAAATATAAATAGGGTGCAAACTGTAATTTCATGACAATCTTTTTTACACAGCCCCATATAAATAGTCACATAATCCAGTGCTGTTTATTTCCCGGTGGCCCCTCTGAAAAAATGATGTCGGTGTCAAAGCCATTACATTTGGTGCATATAATAAATATCTGAGGCACAGAAGCAGTTAGAGGATCTCACCTTGGGCAGCATAAACACTAATCTACATATTATCAAATGGCAAGATTGCCCATATGTGGCAGCATACTTACTGGCCATAAGTATGCGGTACAAGTAACACCTAATCAGCTGTGCACATTATAAGAATCTATCTGGAATGAATTTAACAAGATCGCCCCTCGCTTTCTGCCTCCCGCTCTGACAGGACTCAATTCCATTTCATATGCTTTCATTTATATGTCATTTTGTTGCACATGTTTCAGAAAACCCTCATCTGCTTTTCAGAGCGTGAATGAAATACAGCGACCACTCGAAACTTTGAGACAAGAGCCGCAAGGCGATTCAAGCAATTTGGGTACTGAAGTGTCTTTATAGAGATGCAGAAAGAGAGAAAGACAGAGAATAAAATGATGAAACTAGAGAAAGAGAATGGAAAGAAAGAGGTTTACACTGGTGAGGCGAGAATATAGAGTTCAGCGTATCAAGTAAATGTTAGAAAAAGACAATATAGATATAGAGAAAGAGAAAGTAAGAAGGGCAGAATGAGAGAATAATAATTGAAAGGAGAGAAGAGGTGGAGAGGTTAAATGAGAGCGTGATAGACAGATAAAATTAAGTGGGGAGGATGGAGAGAGACAGTGATGGAGGGAGCGAGAGAATGGGTAAATCAGTATGCATGGGCATTCTTCACATGAAGCACAGCGACTGACAGGGGACCAGCACAAAGTCTGATTGCTAAAGAACCCTGCTGACGCGTCTCAAACAGACACAAACACGCATGCAAAAAAACACACACATTCACGTATACCTTTCCCCAGGCATCTCCTAGGGCGATCTGTAACAAACTCTTTGCTTCCAAGTCAGGAAACAAACACACACGCACGTCCACAGAACAGCTACAGCGGTGTTGTGTCACCCTGAAACATGTGGAGAAAGAGAAAACTTATTCGCACCCTCGCTGCGACGGCGCCTCTGATGCATCCCGCAATAATGGGGCTCAGAGGGCAAAGAGGACTTAGGAAAACCAAAGACGGACAGTGTTCAATGAAGACACCCGACAAGGACACATGCTGTGAACTATTGCTTGCTCGTTTGTCATGGCATGTGGGTATGTGTGCCTAGCTACCTGAATTCCCCTAGTTGGCTCAGATTCAGTATTTAAGTAATGGCTGCAGTGTTTAAGTCGAACTGGTTATACAATTCTGAACTGGATTGGCAGGAAAAAAAAATAACATAAAACATTACAAAAAATTTATTTTGGCGGATCAATGGTGCCAGTTCACATTTCTGTGTGGAGAACAGGCATTTCATTTAGTTTAAAAAAATTCAACTAAACATAATTTTCTAAATAAAGACTTCGGGCTCTATTTTAACGATCTACATGTAGGCACAAAGTCTAAAGCGCATGACAAAAAAGCATTAAGGGGGTTCGGATCCATATTTTTCCATCTTTAAAAGCGCAAAAGTGGTTTGCGCCCCGGCGCATGGTCTAACAGGGTTATGCTTATTCTCTTAATGAGTTATGGGTGTGTTTTGAGCATAACATGCATTAAACCCAATCAGTCTCATCTCCCATTCCCTTTAAGAGCCAGTTGCGTTGCGCCGTGGCACATTTGCTATTATGGCAGACTTTGTAAGTGGAAAAACTGAATGCTTCACTAGCGAGAAAACAGTTAAACAAACCATCTGCAGCGCAAGAATAAAGGCTAAGCCTCCTCCATTCGGCATCTTTCTCTTTCCTTTCCTTTTACACTTTACTTGTGGATAAGGAAACAGTGTTGTACGCACTCCACTGAAGACATCCATTAGCCTACATATTTAATTTCATTTGTTAAGCGCAAAGATTATTTTCAAAACTATTTCTAAATTCAGTTCTAATTTCCAGCAATACAAATAAATGAACAATAATAACGAAGTGTGGTCAAAAAGTTATATCCAAACACACATCCTATTCACATCCCATATGGTCCAAAACCCGACAGGTGGAAAAGCTTTTCTTTAATAAAACAAATATAAATATGCATATAATAAATAATACTACTACTAATAACATTATACAAAAGTAAACTGTCATGAATAAACAGAAAAAAGACCCCGAGATGAAGGCATGGAGGCAGTGGTGTTTCTATGTATGTAAAAAACTATTTTTGTAATATTTTAATCCTTTAATTCTTTTTACATTTGTAAAGATATTTGTGTATTGCTGTACATCCTGTGTGTATTAAGCTACATGTATGCGTTTAAATTGCACAACTAACACCCTCTGTGCTGAACTTTAGACCAACTTTCAGTTTTCAGGTTTAGTTCCTCAAAATAGCAACGCACCAACAATGCGCTTTAACACACCTCCTTTATAGACTGGCACACCCATGAATCCACAAACTGGCACAAATGGATTTGCTATTTAAACAATGTAGCACAAAACGGGAAAATTAGGGTTGCACTGGGGTGAAAATAGCTACAAACCTCGCCAAACACATCTTGCGCCTTATTGCGCCGGGAGTAAGATACAGTAGACCTTCAAACTCACTGCCTGATGTTATGAGCATTTTATGAATTATTATTTTGTTCCGTGATGGTGCATTAAACTGATCAAAACTAACAATAAAATCTTTACACATATTAAATGTATCACAGTTCCCACAAAACGCACTAAACATATACACAACAGTTTTTTTTTTCATAACAATGGTAATAATTTGCTAATTGGACACCAAATCAGCTTATCAGAATAACTGCTGAAGAATCATGTTTTGAAGACTGGAGTATCGGCTGATAAAACATAAATACATTTGAGAATAAATCTATAAAGTGAGTAATTAGTCAAATATATTCAAAAATAATCACATTAAATCTTTTAGAATGTTTTACAGTATCATTCTTTTTACTGCCTTTGGCAAAAACAGTCACACAACAGAGGATTAAACTTAAATCATGTTTGCATCTCACTTTTTAAAAATAGAATTATACTTTTATTCAGCAATGACTCAATTTACACTTTCCACAAAATAAAAATATTAAGTATAAAACAGTTTTCAAAATTGATATTTAATAAGAATGAGTATTGCAAATCAGAATATTAGATTGATTTCTGAAGCATTGAGTGATAGTAAAGACTACAGCAATGACTAAAAGTTCAGTTCTGCCATGACAGGAATGAATAAAAAAGTTTTAATATATTAAAATACAAAATGTTTCTTATAAATTGTAATAATAATTCATAATACTACTGTTTTACTGCAGTGTGGAAGAGACTGTAGGGCAGACTTTTTTCAAAAACTTTTATAAAACTCTTACTACACGCAAATTTTGGAACTGTTTAAGCAATAAAAATCTATTATAAATAATATTTAAAAAAATGATTTTATATGAATGTTGATGCTGAGCAGTTGATTTAATATGAGTGTAATATGAATATACATTTTTTAATACATTTGTTTATGACTATGCTTACCAAAAGTTATATATCTACTGCTTAATCCTTTCAGGATTTAAATTTGAAACGTAGACAGTTTTTTGCATTTCACTTCTGAATGGTGATATCTAGAGTGGGTAGAGGAGAACTGTCATGTATCAGTCACTGGAATTGAATAGGAACGTACTGTATCTCTTCAACATCCCATGACAGAGTGAGACTGACACATGCAGCTTCACAAGACTATAACCAACCCGTCACAAGGAAAGAGATATTAACCTCTAATGCAGAAGAGTTATTCAAGCTCAGTACCTGCTACTGTCACCTCATGACTGAAGCCATGCACATTTGCCACCGTAATGAGAGGACAAATTGGAAATATGGCTCAGTGCCCCCCATTGAACAATAAAACCTCGCATGCAGCTCATCTCATTAAACAAGGGAGTTATGGCTCAGGATACCATCACTAGATTAATTAACGAAAGGTATGGAGGAAAAGGGCAGATGGATGAGGGAGCAAGAGAGAGAAAAACTCGAGCGAATGTGGCAAGTGTAACTCATTTTGCTTGAAATAATATGAGTTCAATTTAATTTCCTCGTCGCGAGGACAGTAACAGCAAACGGAAATTGAGAGTTCAGTCGGCCTTAGCTTTAAAGATCACATCATGTCTGAACGAACCAATAGACCAAAGCTACAAGGCTGCAAATAAACGTCACTCCCAAAACCCAGTGGTAATGTCCTCATTAAATGCATGAGCAAAAAAATTTTTACATCATCTGAACTCCCTATTCACAACCAGGCCTCTGAACGCTCGTGGAAATGTTTGCATGTAACTAAATAAAGCTAATTTTAGTATGAACACCTCACAAAACCAGTCGAGTGTATATTAAGGCAGTTACGATCGTTGACAAATTATCAAACAATCTAATCGTGACACTTCTCCTCCCGCGCGGTTAATTGGCCATTAGGCGGGAGACGAGTGCACCTGTAAAAGAATCTGTTAGCGGACGCTGAAATTAAACAGCTCGAGGCGCAGTTTATGAGTTACAGTAGTCTTTACCGAAACATTGGCTTTAATGATGTCTGTTATGACCGTATCAGAGGACCTATTTAGTATTTAGACAGCAGAAAGACCTCAATTATAAAAAGGCAAGTTGATGGACGTTTATAATTGAGACTGTGTGAAATTATATAGCAAATGTGCACATTTGTGACTAAAATGTGCATATGAAACAGCTCAGAGCTTTAAAAAAAAAGCACCTTTACTGTCACACATAAATCTATCTGTTTGAAGTCTCTCTGGCAGGTAACGCAAAGACAGTATCGACTTTGTAAAATGTTAAAAGGCACATATATTATGTGACAGTGACCTTGAAATATGATTAGGTTGAACCATGGATGTTTAAACTCCCTCCACAAACACAGTATCCACTTCTCTACCTCATGCAAAAATGCACCCAATGAGTAGGATGACCAAATGTGCGGTATTTATGAAACAGTAGGCGAACAATACCCGAATGGCCTACAACATCTGCTAAAGGCTTTGAAATGCACAACCAGTGCAATGAGGCTACGTGAGCAGAGGCAGGTTTTTCTGATAGACAAGTGGAAGGAGACACAGAAGTCACGTATACAGTCTGTTGGCTGAATATCTGATGCATAAAACACATTCAATGGGAAACACTTCACTTTAGATGTGTGTTGCTTTTTTAGCAGTCCACTTGGCAACAGTCATTGTGACGTCAAACCCTCTGATGAAAGAAAAAAGCCACTGTGTTTACAATAGTAACCATGAGCTAAAAAATTGAAGTTTATTTATAAACTAATTTCGAGAGAAGCACGTGCTTATGATTGATCACAGCTGGTCCCACATTAGCTCACACATGATTCACCAATCAGATGATTTCTAAGTCACTATAAATAACCAGTTTCTTACTTCAGTATCTTCGTCTTGAAGAATCCCCCCTCCCACTCCTCCTTCCTTTTCTAGATTGGGCGTGATTAGCACTGTTCCCTCAGAGCAAGAATGTCACTGGTCAAAATGGTCGACATTTCTGTGCGGAGTTTGCATGTTCTCCCCGTGGGTTTCCCGGTTTCCTCTCACAGTCCAAAAACACGTGATACAAGTAATTTTATGAATTCATTTTCTTTATTAATCAGGGGTCACCACAGTGTAATGAACCGCCAACTTATCCAGCACGTTTCACACAGCGGATGCCCTTCCAGCCGCAACCCATCACTGGGAAACACCCATACACTCTTGCATTCACACTCATACACTACAGCCAATTTAGCTTATTCAATTCCCCTATAGCGCATGTCTTTGGACTGTGGGGGAAACCGGAGCACCCGGAGGAAACCCACGGTGAGTACATGCAAACTCCACACAGAAACGCCAACTGACCCAGCCGGGGCTCGAACCAGCAATCTTCTTGCTGTGAGGCGATTGTGCTACCCACTGCACATCCCTATAATAATAATCCCTATTGTGCTATCCCTATAATCTGTCATTAGCCATTAACAAGTTGGGGGAGTTCATCGAGATCTGCCTGAGCTCAAACTCCCATCTCGCCCTGCTAACGGGAGGGAGCCCAGGGCACGAGGATCTTATAAGCGAACTAATAATTTATATATTAAATACTGTATGACGCCCATTTAAAAAGCACAAAAGTATGACATTAAACAAAGCAAAATGTGATTGGTTGCTTTGCATTTCAGTCATACAAATTCAGCCAATGAAACGGTTGTTGCTAGATCAGATAAGGCCATAAGTTAACGAGAATTACATATATTATTTATTAAATTTCCCATTTGGTGCATTTTCTTAATGTCTACCACTACCCCAACCCTAAACCCAACCATCACAGTAATGTAAAAACAGTATTGTACTGAGCATTATGCATGTTATTTATTAAATTACAATAAATTGTATTTATTAACGCTTACCCCCGCTTCAACCCTAAACCCAACCGTCACAGTAATGTAAAAATATAAATTATTGTTACAAAAATTATGTTATATTGATGTGCATATCCGCAGCTGTATCCTATCTAGACTTTACCCAATGAAACCTGCAAAGGAGGGCAATCAGACTAAACACAAGTAACTAAGAGAGCTGCTACTCATAGTTTAACTGAAAATAATATTTCACACATGTTGATATTGGTACATCATGTCAAGCAACACAGAGGTCACATTACAATGCCAGAATGGCAGATGGCCTTCCCCGTTCACTTAATCAATACTGAATATGCCTACAGGTTTTTCATGCCACAAATTCATTTAGTGAAAAATATATAAAAATAAACGATTTAATCCATTTGCTCTTGCCTGCACAAACATAGGCTAGTATAGATATATCAGGGCCATATCACCATATTGAACAGCACATGTTTTGAGTTCCAACAGCTAACGTTATTTATGTAGTATTTTACTTTTTTATTAATGGTATCTCTAGTAAATCTCCGACCAGTATGATATAGATACTTTAAAAAATAGACAGAGCGCTTATATTTACATTAAATACGCTTGGTTTTGTTTGTTTAGTGGCGTTCTTATGAGTGACATGAAGATGTGTCCTCATTTTGCGGGTGGATAAGTATTCATATTCACTTTCAGTTTACATACACATTATATGTTATATGTCCATATGAAAGTTAAGAGAATACTTACTTTTCCAACGTTATGAAGTTCGTTGTAGGAAATCTCTAAACTTTGAATTATCTCACAGCAAACATTTAAACTTTCATCGACGCACGCGGGTGTAGTGCCCGCCTCTAAACCTGACCCAGAGGCATGCGAAATGTGATTGGTGGAATAACATGTCAATCAAAAGCCTGTTTTTGTGTTTTGTATAGAATAAATAAACAAGCAACGTTTTCAGAGGGGTATTGCACAAAAGTGGAATCAAGAAAATCAGGATAAAAGAAAAAGCGCCTATCTGGCCCATCAATCTGGGAACTCCCATTAGGCTACTTTCATTCAGAGAATTAACAGAAACATATTGTCTTAAATGTGACCAGTGAACATTCATGCTACTAATAAATTTATTTAAATTTTTTTAAGATTATATCAAACACTTAACTTTACCCAATACTGTAGATCTATTTTATCTGTTTTGTTTATTTTATCAAGTTTATTTAATCTTCATCTATACGATCATTTATCTATATCGCTTTAGGATTTTTCTTCCTAATTGAGTTTATTTAATCTAATATATGATGTTTAATCATCAAAAAGAAATATAATTATATATGTAAAATAAAAAAATTTGACATTTTCTAGTTTGTAATTTTTATATTTTGCAACATGTCATTTGAATTTAAATGTATTATCTTTATATACCTAAAGATGCTAGGTGAACAAAGTCTTATTTTAATTAATATAATCGTTAGATAAAAGGGTTCTGTTTAAGTGCACCAAAAATTATTGCCTATATTTGCTGAGAAATAGGGGCATTTTAAAAGGGGCTGTACTTATTTAGGCCTAATGTATTTTTATCTCTAATCATTTATCTAAATTGTATCTCTTGTATAGCTCCCCATATTGCTAATTAAATTTAACAAACTTGTTTTTAATTCCAATAGTTGGAAATACTGTACAGTATGTACATATATATGCAAGAGCATGGAGTGACTGTAAAACACATTAATTTCTAGCAGCATTAACAACAAAACTAACATATAGATCACTATAGGATTAATCTTAGCCTGGTTGTTACAAAGAACAAATCAAAGAATAAATATCCAGAGTAACTTAAATCAGCTTAATCTAGCCTGCTTTCATGCATGAGTCAAGGCTAAATTCAACCAACCCTCAAAACCCCAGCTTAACCCCTTTTATAAAATAATTGGTCATTTTAAATGAATTAAAACGTCTGTGTTTATTTTCTTTGGTTGACATTTTAAACTTTTCACGTCTTTATTTACATATTTTATGAGATTAAATCTCTAAAACAAGCACACCATGCCACAAGCACATGTTTTCATTGACTGCTTGTCCATCTGTAAAAACATTGTGTACATTCTGGTTGTTTCCTGAAATATAGTACACATGTTGTGTAAAAAAATAAGACATAAATAGAAGGAAAAAACATAGCAGTGTTTGCAATCTCTGTCTGACACTGATGCTCAAAATAAATGCAAGGTGTGAACGTTTCTGTGAAATGGTGTATATAAATATTTATTTGCTTAATTTTATAAACATTCCTCTTTCTGAAGTTACATGAATAATTTTCTAAAGACCAACTCTCAGAAAATAAAGATGTCAATAATATCTACTTGCTTACTTTTAATTAGGCCAGAGGAAACAATTTAATGCATTTCTAAAACCAAAGCAGTGGCTTAATTTGGAAATAAATACAGGAGCGAACAGCTAGGCAGTCAATGTGAGGCACTAAAAGCAACAATTCAATGGCATCTCTATGGAATTAAAAATATGCCTTGTGAAAATGTGTGATTTTGTTCCCTTTACTGATTTGACTGCTCTCAACATGTTATTAAGCACTGACACGGCAAGTAATGCATTAACTGCTTAGAGCACAGTTTGTTGATTATCCAATTTGAACTGAAAAAAGACAATAATAACCTGTGTCATTAAACTTCATTGTCAGCTCATCACAAATTGCTTGTCAAGGTCTGTCTTTGCTCTTAAATAAGCATTAAAATCCACTCGTGCTTAAAGAGCGGTCAATTGTAAACTCAACACTCCATTAGCAGCTTTGAATTACTTTTAAAACACTACGTGCCGTTGATTTGTGTCTTAACAGACCGAATGAAGATGATCAACATTGTAAATGCGCTTATAATTACACATTTCTCAACACATGCTTTAGATGATCATTTATGCCCAGCACTTAAAGCCATAATGACTGTCATCGTGTTTAAGCGAGACCTTTGGAGAAAAATAGTCTGCACTACGAATACCCTCATTTGTCCAAATGTAGCGCTGCAGGAAAACAAACAGAACAATGAACAGTAAACAAAACAGGCTCCTTGCAATTACCCATTAACATGTGGAAAGCAAATTAGTACACTTGCAGGAGTTTGTTCACATCATATCACATCGGTATGCGTTCTGTTGCTGTTTCTTAAAGGCAAATTATAATAGGTTATAATAAAGTGAACATAACTACCGTGGCAATGACAAGACATGTCAAGAAATAGCTAGAATAAATTCAGAGTTCAACCAAAACTTTAGTTATATTATTTAAACTAATGTACACTCACAGTCCAACTGCTCGTTAATGCAAATTTCTAATCAGCCAATCACATGGCAGCAACTCAATGCATTTAGGCATGTAGATATGGTCAAGAGGATCTGCTGCAGTTCAAACCGAACATCAGAATGGGGAATAAAGGTGATTTAAGTGACTTTGAACGTGGCACGGTTGTTGACGCCAGACAGGCTGGTCTGAATATTTCGGAAACTGCTGATCTACTGGGATTTTCACGCACAACCATCTTAAGGGTTTACAGAGAATGGTCCGAAAAAGAGAAATCCTCCAGTGAGTGGCAATTTTGTGGGCGCAAATGCCTTGTTGATGTCAGAGGAGAATGGCCAGACTGGTTCAAGCTGATAGAAAGGCATCAGTAACTGAACAGTTATGCAGAAGAGCATCTCTGAACGCACAACATGTCCAACCTTGAAGCAGATGGGCTACAGCAGCAGAAGACCACACCAGGTGCCACTCCTGTCAGCTAAGAACAGGAAACTGAGGCTACAATTCGCACAGGCTCACTGAAATTGGACAATAAAAAAATCAATCCAATAGAGCGACTTTGGAATGTGGTGGAACGGGAGATTTGTATGAAATCTGCAGCAACCGCAAGATGCTACCATGTCAATATGGACCAAAATCTCAGAGGAATTTTCCAATACCTTGTTGAATCTATGCCACAAAGGATTATGGCAGTTCTGAAGGTAAAAGCGGGTCCAACCCAGTAGTAAGGTGTACCTAATAAGGTGGCCAGCGAGTGTATGTTTTATTGCTAATTGACACAATAGTACTTTTATTATCATTTTTAAATAAATATAATATTTTATTTTATTATACTATATAATATTATTTATTAATTTTCCGTCAACGTAATTCCTATTATATTATATTATATTATATTATATTATATTATATTATATTATATTATATTATATTATATTATATTATATTATATTATATTATATTAACAAATTTGCATAAGCTTCAGTATCCTTGTGACTCTAAAGAAGAGAAGCAGTGAATAAATGGATGAAGGATGGATTATTAGTATTATTATTAGAAAAATAATTGCATGCATTCCCTTTTTCAGCAGCCTTGTTATCAGACATGTTTTTCCCAGTGGACGTTTTAAAATGTCATCATTCAAGAAATAGATGCCATGAAATAAGTCATCCATATACAAGGTGAAACAAATTGAATTAAACGGGGGAGGGGGGCATATTTGCAAATCAGACAGTAAGACAAAGGTGTAAAAGTGTACTTAATGGTTTTAATGAGACAAGTAATAAAGCATAGGCAGAATTATAGAACTAGATTTAAAGATTTTGCTGTGATTTGCTAGTTGTGTTTCTCAGATTTTTCTGAAGGAACATGGGTTATTTTTAAATTCTTTGAAATAATGTTAGCTGAATTGGAGGTTCATTTCGTCGTGGCGATCTCTGATAAATCAAGAAATAAGCCGAAGGGCAGTGAGATAATGTTAGCTGATAACTTCAGCAGAAGCATTTACCATCAATTACAACCTCTATTATCACTGATCAACAACCATACCTTTAAATAAAGGCAATATACAGTAAGCCATGGTGGCGCAGTTGGTAGCGCAGTCGCCTTACAGAATGGTCGCTGGTTTGAGCCTCAGCTGGGTCAGTTGGCATTTCTGTGTGGAGTTTGCATGTTCTCCTTGTGTTCGCGTGGGTTTCCCCCACCGCCCAAAGACATGTGCTATACTGTAGGTGAATTGGGTAAGCTGAATTGTCCATAGTGTACTGTATGTGTGTGAATGAGAATGTATGGGTGTTTCCCAGTAATGGGTTGCAGCTGGAAGGGCATCCGCTGCGTAAAACATATGCTGAATAAATTGGTGGTTCATTCCGATGTGCTGACCACTGATTAATAAAGGCACTAAGCCGAAAAGAAAAGGAATGAATGAACAGTAAGCCAGTGGTTCCCAAAGTGGGGGTCAGAACCCCTCAGGGGGTTGCAGGATAATGAGGGGTGGTGGTGATTTCCTAAAATCAAATTAATTTGATTAAACTATTCGAATTACCATATTTTATCCTTAACCTACAGAAGATGAAATAGTAGTTAATAATTACATAAAAAAAAACAACATGCTTATTTTTTTTTCATTGGATTGTGACCCCTGGGGTCATTATGTTAGATTAAAGACACAGCAATAGGGTCAGATGCTGGAGATTGATTTCATGGCACCAGGTTAAACTTTCTGACACCTTTACAACACTCACATATAGGCATGGGACGATAACCTTTTTCAAGGTATACCGCGGTTTGGAAAAGTCAAGGTTTTCTCACCGGCAAAATTTTCTCTAATACCATTCCTAAGGTATGTGTAAGATTTTTTTATTTACTTTTTTTTTTAACAACAGCATCTCCAGCAGAAAAGACATCCAAAGATGCCATTTTAAATTGTAAATAAATCTGTGTTTTTGAAACTAATGAAGACAGCAGACGTCAATGATTCATTTTCATTATGTGGCCTGGCACATTTACTGCTCTAAAATATTATAAATGTTTCTCAAAATAAAATATATTGTGTTCAAAGGTGAAAAAACTTTTAGTTTTTTTACATAGACATTTAAAAAGAATATATTTTAGAGCAGTAATCATAATATCCTGATACCGTGAAACCGTGATATTTTTATCCAAGGTTATCATACCGTCAGAATCTTATACCGGCCCATGCCTACTCGCATAGATTAAAAATAAATACAGGCCACAACTGAACATGGAGGATGATCTCTGAGTGGCGTTCTCCAAAATTAAACAAAGAATAGACTTGGGCCTATTGGTACTGTAGCATGCAAGGTTTTGTATATCCACCTATATTTCTATAACCATCTCAGAGAATATTGGGGGTTGCGAGTCGTTGGAATTGTTATTTTAGGGGTCGCAGGCTGAAAAGTTTGGGAACCCCTGCAGTAAGCTATTGTTTAAAATCAATTTCCTTATATAAAACAAATGAATGGTATGTTTGCTTTGTAACTACAGTAGCTCACTATTGTATTAACACTTGATTTTTAACACTCCCCCATTGGTTAAAAAACAAAAAGTCACATCCCACTCTCATCCATTGTTCATTCAGAATATACTATTTCTTTTTAACAAACCAAAGGCAACGTCTGTAGCGCCACGGTATTTACACTTTTCAGTGAAAAACCTACAAACGGCTTACTTACAGTACATGTGAGAGCGAAAAGTGTAGCTTAATATTGAAAAAAATTCACCTTTAAAGTCAAGCAAGATATCCTGAGCATCTAAGTGATATTCAGAGCGCCTTAAGAAGTTTAACCTTCCGAATCGTGACCTCGCGAGATGGAATTTAACATTTTTTGAATGTGAAATCCCTCTATTCCATACTGTCTGATGGCTGTTTGATATTAGCGCTATCTGAGGTTGATGAAAAAGCACTTCCAGAAAAGTCGGATCATCTCCTCTTCTCCTACACAAGGTTGAGATGTCTGCACAGTGTGATGAAACCTCAGAACTTCACAGAAACTCTGACTTCACAACTTTCAAAGAAGAGATGAGCAAACTCCTCCGCCTATCTGCATTTCAACCACACACTGTGTCATTTCTCCACCTCTCTCTCTTCCTCTCTCCCACTCTCTATTTCCATCATTCTCTCTCTCTCTCTTTCAGTCACAAAGAGGAATGTCACTTTGTGTCTGCTTTTCTTTGTCTCTTCCTTCCAGAATGATGATTTAAACACTGACGCTGGCTTTCTGAAAGATTTTCCTCCACCTGTTTATATGCTATTGATGCCCAAATTAAATTTAATGGTCAGAACACACCACCCAGTCATTCTGTTTGTTTTGCTGCTTTTTCTCATTTGTGATGGGAAAATGGCAGATTAATGTGTTTGATTTGAAAGGAAAGTGATGGATGGGAGCTGGAAAAAAAGAAAAAAGAATGATAAACTGGGTGGAGAATTCATCCCGGGTTTATCCGTCTCCTACCGGGATTCATCTGCCCTCCATAAGCATCAAGTCAATCGCTCAATTACTCTGCCGTTCAGGGTGCACACACATACACAGATATCTAGGATTATATTTTGGAGACCCAAACTGGATGCCTCATTTTATTCTACATCACTGTGAAGTTTGTCCATAGGACTTATCAATGTCAAAGGTTTCCACACACACACACACACACCCCATGAGGGAAAATCTCTTCGGTGAAAGACTGCCAAAGCAGTAGCGTGCCGGTTGGAAGCTGCAGCAAGCCGCCAGGCCTGAATTCTTTCATATTTATCTCATGTCAACCTGAACGGCATGTGTGTGTGCATGCATTTGAGTATGTGTGTGTGCGTGTGAGGATATCTTCCCTCCCATACCAAGGTGAAGGCTGGTAAATGAAAGACTGCAGGTGTCACACCAAAGAGAGGTTTCCTGGATGTGTACAGGAGGATACACAGGGGTGCAGTTTTTACCTGTCTCTTTTTCCCATCAGAGCTGCTGTGCTTCTACTGAAGAAATTAATTAACGGGAAAGTGTTACCAGGCATCTCAGATGTGCACGCACACACACACATACACTCACGCATATGGGTACGGCTGCATGCATACAGATTCAGGTGCATGATGCTATACATAAAAAAATTGAGTTTCAAAGCAGTGTCATTGTCAAGTCACGGCACGAATATGCAAAAACACGGCTATAGTTAACAAGTACCACCAACACCAACATGATCAACAGTATAAACAAGCTTGCTGTGTGACAGTATCAATCATTTATTCATTCATTTTTCTGCGGCTTTATTTATCAGGGGTTGCCACAGCGGAATGAACCACCAACTATTTCAGCATATGTTTTACACAGTGGATGCCCTTCCAGCTTCAACTCAGTACTAGGAAACTGACTTCATTTTATTTTTTAAAAAAGAAGTTAAAGTTAGCATCAATTTCAAAAGAAGAACTATGCATTGTTGTATAAACATATTGGAAAAAATGTGGCAAGTGTTTTTGGTCACTTGTGGTAACAAATAATGCAATAAATGAGAAATATAAAGTCATCGTTTAGTGAAAAATCTAATTCTGTTATCACTTAAGGCTGATTGATACTTCTGCGTCGAGTGATCGGCGTGACCCACGGTGCCTGCCTTGCGTGTAGTCCTGCATTTATACTTCTGCATGCTGTTTGTGTAGCTCTGCAATAACACTTCCGAAACGCTAGCTGGCAGTAGGTTTTTAAGTTCCTCTGTGTCAAGTTTCTTTGCGGGTGTTTTATTTTTTCTGAACGCTACAAGTAGCCAGGGCTGAATTAACCAATGGGCATTATGGGGCCCCTGCGAGGGAGGAAAAAAATGCTGATTTTGGAGTGCTTAATTAGGCTAAATGCAAATAGCGCACCTCGTTGTAATAAGCTAGTTAAGTGTTTCCCGCCAGCGCCGTTTGATCGACGGAGTCAACATAACTAAAGAGCGCAGTAGACAGTAGGTGGGAGTGGCGTGGCTCATAAAGAGCATGGATATGTGTTTTGAGGCGATCGATCATGAACCCGGTTCAAATCCAGCGACTGATAAACATGTTCTTCTTTTTCTTTAAAATGAGTCACAAGATATTTAATAAGGATAATAATAATTATAAATATTCTATAAACAGTTATTTTCCACCTGGTGTTAAATGCAAGCGACATCTTAATATAATTAACCTGTATTTACAATGTTAGTCACCCTGCTTCACCCATATTCTCCAACCTCATGTAGAGAGTGACAGAGAGAGACAGAAAAAGCCCCTGAAGAGGAGAGAGACAGGAGAGAACTGGTACAATGTGTGTGATTTCGGATACTTTCAGCCTTAAAATCAAGTGCTTTTTGCCTACTCTTCTTCATCACGAGGGAGACAGTAGGAATCATTAATAAGTGTGTGTATTATGGAAGACTCAGATTCATAGAACTAGATTGGAGAGGTGTTATATCCAAATCATATGCATTTTAAGTTTGTAGAAGTTATACATTAAAAATACCCCTAAATATAAATTTTTAGTACTGCTTCAGTGAACTTGAACAAGTATATTAAAAACCATTAATTTTCACTAGTTTTATTAGTATTTTATTTTTATCAAAATGTGCTTTAAATGCTTTTAAAATCAGGTAAATTTTTGTTGATTACAAATATATGTACTATGTCATTTATTTAAAAAAATGTGGGCAAAATATTATAGATGAACTTTATTTAAAAATATTATATTAATCTTATTTTTTAATTCAACTATAGAGGTGCAGCCTTGTAGGGGGGCCTACAAGACATTGTCCCCAGGGGCCTTCTTAATCCGGGCCTGCAAGTAGCTCAAACTCGATCATTCAGAGGCGGGAGCCAGCGGACGTGCAACAACTTTAATCGTATAAGGATCCATTTTAAATTACTTTTATTTGTTTTTAAGTGTCTGAATGGTGCTGCACCCCTTTACCTCTCTGAGCTTCTTTGTCCCTACACACCTTCTCGTTTGCTCAGGTCAGCCAACCAGCTCCTCCTGGGTGTGCCCAGGACAAGTCGAAAGCTCAACAGGGTTCGGGCTTTTGCTGTGGCTGCACTAAAATTGTGGAAGAGATCCTGTTGTATGTTAGACAAGCCTCTTCCATTACTGTCTTTAAATCTCTTCTTAAAACCCACTTGTTCAATTTGGCTTTTAGCACAGCATGAGATGTTGACATTTTCATTCATTCATTCATTTTCTTGTCGGCTTTGTCCCTCGCGGGATCGCCACAGCGGAACGGAATGAACCGCCAACTTATCCAGCACGATTTTACGCAGAGGATGCCCTTCCAGCCGCAACCCATCTCTGGGAACTTCCACACACACATTCACACTCATACACTATGGACAATTTAGCTTACCCAATTCACCTGTACTGCATGTCTTTGGACTGTGGGGGAAACCGGAGCACCCGGAGGAAACCCACGCGAACCCAGGGAGAACATGCAAACTCCACACAGAAACGCCAACTGACCCAGCCCAGCCGAGGTTCGAACCTGCGACCCAGCGACGTTCTTGCTGTGAGGCAACAGCACTACCTACTGCGCCACTGGGTTGCCCATGTTGACATTTTATGTTTATTTATTTATTTATTTTAAAGTATTTTCCTTGCTTTGTTTTACTCTCTATTGTCAGCACTTTGGTCAACTGTGTTGTTTGAAAGTGCTTTATAAATAAAAATGAATTGAATTAATTAAGGTAAAAACACAAAACAAAAGTTTACATCTGGAGCTCCTTCATGGGATTGACACTTGTAAACACTCACTCCAACAGGCTCGTGGCTCTCTCCCCCGCCCACGCTCGTCGCTGGTACCAAGCTGACCAATCATATAGCTTGAGCCACACATCGTTTCAACGTGTAGTTACATTTTTGAGAGGTGTGCGTCAGCGTCGGAGTCAGCCATGGCGAGGGCTATGCGACGCCTCGAAGGCTGTGCCGTAGCAAATGCATGCGCTCGACGCAGAAGTATAAATCAGCTACTCACTTCATGTCATCCAAACCTGGCTGTATTTTCTTCCATGTTCCAAGGATGAGATTCAAATTTTATAAAATATTGTAATTTCCATGTTATTGAAATGAATAGTAATTTCCCAAGCTTGAAAATGTACGAACATTTAAAAAAAAAAAAAAGTGAGTTAGTCATTCAACCTCACACATTTTTGGAAAAAAAAGATATTATTGTATAAGTGATTTGACCTGATTTTATTCTAGCAAATCATTCAGACAAAATCTGTGAAGGAGGTTAATTAATTAAAATAAATTATTAGTAGTGTAAAGTCATACAATAGGTTTGTGTGAATAAAAAAAATAACTGGACTGTAACACTGAATTGACAGATTTTATCCAGACTAATCATTTAAATATTGTTAACTGAATATGAAAAGATGGGTAGCACGGTGGCTTAGGGGTTAGCACTGTCGCCACACAGCAAGAAGATCGCTGGTTCGAGTCCCGGCTGGGTCAGCTGGCATTTCTGTGTTCACGTGAGTTTCCTCCGGGTGCTCAGACAGGCAGTGTACTGAGTTGTGGCTGAAAGGGCATCCGCTGTGTAAAACATATGCTGGAATAGCTCATTCCGTTGTGGTGACCCCTGATAAATAAGGGATTAAGACAAGGGAAAGTGAATGAATGAATGAAATCAATCAATCAATCAATCAATATGAAAAGGAGGTAAAACACCAAAAAAATTGTAAAATTAGTTATTAGCCAAAAAAACATACAAGATATGTGTGTGAAGAAAAACTAAACCAGTGAACTGAACTAAAGAAGAAAGAGATGAATCATTCAGACTGAATGAAGAAGGTAACAATTCCAGAAACATCTCACAAAATTTTTTAGTAAATACAATAACCATCTAACCAATAACTGAAAATCTGTCAAATGAACATGATTTTATTTAGAGAAATCAGTCAAACCAATTGTGTTTATTGAATCAGCTAATTATTTGTAAAAAGTTTCTGTCCTCTTTCACTTTTATTATACTGAAAGAATGCATGATTTTCGTTGAAAATTCTCCTTTTTCAATCTATGTTATGTGGGTTTATCTAACAAGGATGAATAAATAATGACAAAATTTCCTTTCTGGATGATCGACCTCTTAAAATCCCAGTAGTATATTAAATCTCACTAGCTAAAGTGAGGGGATTTTTTTTTTTCCAGAGTGCCACATTCCTGTCACCATTACTACAAATATCTACCGCAAGAAAGAACACAGTCCTTACATTACAATAAATGGGGGAGAAAAAAGTGTCATCCATTGCTTTTCGTGCGATCTTGCTTGGGAGGTAATTATAGAGCAAGTTATTTGCATAAGAAATGGATTTGTTAAGGCTGATTTGGCTAAGAAGAGACAGGAATGGATACAGGCTGGTGATCTTTCCAATCGTATCAAATTAACTGTGGCCTTTCTTCACTTTTGAATGGAACACATTCTAAACTACAAACTATTAAAGTTTTGATTTACAACTCCCAAATAGCTCAAACTTCCACAAATAATTGCTTTCTAAAATTGCTATCTAAGATCTTGATGTTATTGTGAAGTATGTTGTTGTGCCAGTGTTGCTCTGGGCAATAACCTGATGACATAAGCAGGCGATCAGCAAAAAACTGTAAATATCAACACCTGTTCCCAATTGCAGCCAATCAAAGGTGGGAAAAATTGATTGTTGGCCCCTTCCACACTATTTCCTACTTTGCCAAAGAATGCATACATTTTTAACCAGAATGCTGCACAAAATCTATACACTCACCAGCCACTTTATTAGGTACACGTTACTAGTACCAAGTTGGACCCGCTTTTGCCTTTAGAACTGCCTTAATCCTTTGAGGCAGAGATTCAACAAGGTACTGGAAATATTTCTCAGAGATTTTGGTCCATATTGACATGATAGCATCATGCAGTTCCTGCAGATTTGTTGGCTGCATATCCATGATGCAAATCTCCCGTTCCACCACATCCCCAGGTTGCTCTATTGGATTTAGATCTGGTGACTGTAGAAGCCATTTGAGTACAGTGAACTCATTGTGATGTTCAAAAAATCTTAGATGATTCACGCTTTATGACATGGAGTGTTATCTTACTGGAAGTAGCCATCAGAAGATGGGACCACTGTGGTCATAAAGGGATGGACATGTTTAGCAACAATCCTCAGGTAGGTTGTGGTGTTAACAAGATGCTTAATTGGTACTAACCGGCCCAAATAGTGCCATGAAAATATCCCCCACACCATTACACCACCACCAGCCTGAACCGTTGATACAAGGCAGGATGGATCCATGCTTCCATGTTGTTGAAGCCAAATTCTGACCCCACCATCTGAATGTTGCAGCAGAAATCAAGAGTCATCAGACCTGGCAACGTTTTTACAATCATCTATTGTCCAGTTTTGATGAGCCTGTGCAAATTGTAGCCTCAGTTTCCTATTCTTAGCTGACAAGCGTGGCACCTGGTGTGATCTGCTGCTGTAGCCCATCTGCCTCAAGATTGGATGTGTTGTGTGTTCAGAGATGTTCTTCTCCATACCTTGGTTGTAATGAGTGGTTATTTAGGTTACTGTTGCCTTTCTATCAGTTCAAACCAGTCTGGTCATTCACCTCTGACCTCTGGCATCAACAAGGCATTTACGCCAACAGAACTGGTTATTTTCTCTTTTTCGGAGCATTCTCTGTAAACCCTAGAGATGGTTGTGCATGAAAATCCCAGTAGATCAGCAGTTTCTAAAATACTCAGACCAGCCCGCCTGGCACCAACAACCATGCCACGTTCAAAGTCACTTAAATCACCTTTCTTCCCCATTCTGATGCTCGGTTTGAACTGCAGCAGATCGTCTTGACCATGTCTACATGCCTACACTGAAAAAAAAATGATTCAAAGATAATTCCTTGGATTCACTCATTTTTTTTTTTACATTAAGTGGTTGTAAACAATTTATTTGGGCTGAATTTAAACAAACAAATTAAGTTGAACATTCGAAAATGTAATTTGTTTGCTTCAATTTAACCTATATAAATTGTTTGCAACATTTTTGCAGACATCATTTTTTTCAGTGTAAATGCATTGAGTTGCTGCCATGTGATTAACTTATTAAAAATGTGCGTTGACTAGCAGTTAGTACAGGTGTACCTAATAAAGTGGCCGGTGAGTGTGCACTGCACTGTTAAAAGTAATTACTTTAAAAAGGGAATAAACGCATTGCCTTAAAAGTGACAAGTTGATTTTACATTAAAAAATGTCAAGTATTTCTGTTCCAACTTAGAATTATTAAGTTCACTTAACTTATTTTTTTTCTTTTATATTATACATATAGTTGATTTACTTAATAATTTTAAGTCAGTGTTTAATACATTTTTTAAAAGTAAAGTCAACTGATCTCTTTTTTACAGTGTCGGCTGTTTGATAATGCAATCTGATAAGGGTAAAATTGATTGCACTTAATCATGGTCCATGGAGAAAACATGGCAAAACTGCAACTGTATGAAGTCATTGCAGCATGAGAAAGTAGCAATGCATCAAGCACAGCCATGCATACAATAAATGCCCAGCATGCACAGGACATCAACATGATGTCAGATTGCCATTGTACCCCAACATCATGGGGATGTTGCATTTTGTTTGGAAATGAAAATCGAGTCAGAAATCAACGTCAGGCCAACATCAATTTCCAACCTCCAATTAAAAACCAACCAAATATCAATGTCTAATGATGTTACAGCTTGACATTATGTGGACATTACCACTATGACGTCTATCAGATGTTGGATTTTAGTTGCCATAACTGATGAATAAATGTCAATATTTGACATCAATATGACGTTACTTTGAGATGTTGGCTCGATGTTGGATTTTGATCTCTTTCCAACACAACAACACAACACAATATCAACCAAAAATCAACATCATTTGATGTTGTTATTAAACGTCAGAGTAACGTTGTCCTTAGTCACTGTCTAGACATTACATTTTGGCCACCTGACATCACAACCTAAATCTAACCTAATATTAACATCTTATGACGTTGTGTGCCTGCTGGGTACATTGTAAAAAAAATCCCAATTTTACAGAAAATAGCTGTAATTGTGTACAATATATTTCTGTTATTTTAAATGATATGCAATACTCTGTAAAATGACCAATATCATTTGCAAATGAACAAACTGACTGTAATTTTATAGATTACATTATTGAGAATTCAGAATAATCCATTTATTTTACAGAAATAAATGCCCAACGATGCTAAAATAAATTACATATCAAATTACTGTATGAAAAATGACAGTAATAAATTGTAATTAAACAAGTAGCTCAATTTATCAAATGTACATACTAAAATAATTACAATATTCTCCTTTCATTTTACAGTATAACCTATTAGTTAGTATGCCTGCTGTACGTGTGATTTATGGCACTGAAAAATTAGAAGAAAAATGATCAGAGATTGTCATCAAATAATTGTTTGGCTCACACCTGTGGTTCTACAGAATGAAGCACTGCTATGAAAACAAATTGAAAATCTTACAGACTCTAAACACAGAGACCGAGAATCAGCCTATGAATCTCAACAATGGTGAGCATTTCTGGCCACAGTGCATGCTGGAAGTCATAGATGAGTTTGGCACAATGCTCCCAGCATGCACTTATCACTTTATTGAAAGTGTTTGATCATAATTTAAAGGACAATTTGTTAAATGAGGTTGTTTCATGTTGAACTTTTAATAATGTCAGTAGATTGATGATATGGATTGTAATAATTTAGGAAAAGTCTATGCAATAACAATGTTTCTTTGTAGAACTGTTAGTGTGTAACTTTACTGAACTGGTTTGATCATAATAATATAGGAAATTCTGTTTTATATAAGTGCATATAAAAATTATATGACTGGAAGCTGACTGTCAAACAAAAACCACAAATTTAAAATAAATTATTTTAAATAAAACAAATAAAATGACTTCTTTAAAACATTTAATGAAAATACCAGTAAAATTAAAATTTTTGCACTTTATATATATTTTACAGTAATTTTAATATAATAATTAAAACAAGTGAAAGAAGAAGAATTGTTCAGAGACATGGGTCGTCAGTGTTGCGTTTATAAATGTGCCACAATGAAGGTTTTGTTTCAGTTCTTGTTGATTGTCCTGTCTTTACGGATTTGGTAAGTATGTGATCAGTGTCCTTTGTTTCTATTTATTCAAATGGCAAAGTTAGTATCATCAGCAGTTCTCTTTCAGTTTTTAAAGACATACCTTAGTCAAAATGATTTAGTTACTAAGTTCACAGTTACAAAAATTCTGAGGTTTTCCATTTTCCAAAAATTCCATTAAAACTACACTCTTCCAGCAGTTCCTCACATCCAATATCTCGTTTGTCATGGGGGGCATGCATGAAATGTTCCTGAATGAAAGTGAAAGTGCCAAACCGCAGTTAAAGTCAACAAATTAAGAATGAAAGACCCGAAATTACATGAAACTCCAGAGGAAATGTGAATAGCGTGGTGACGCGATGATGTTAATCATATTAATGTGCTATAACATGCAAAACAGGATCATAAAACGAACATTCAAAAAGCAGCTCATGTAAACACCTCAATCATATTATTGTTTTATTTAGATTAAGGCAAACAATTCGATGACTGATGTCCATGTCCAAACGAAGTCACTGTCTATCTCCCCAGCGTCTGTGTTTGTGTTGCCTCTGTGAAAATCAGCACGTGCACATACTGAACCTCCTCTCTTCATGCAAACCCTTCCCTCTTTCGCCACTCGACACTCCCACCTAAACAAAGCTGGACTCACCCACTTTCCTCACTTTTATCAAACTAGAGGTGTGAAGACACATGAGAGAGGGGGGTTTCATGGCCCTTTAATATCAAGTATCTCTTCAGAAACTGTTTGATTAATAAAATCATGGAGCAGTACAGTGCTAGTGTGTGTCTGTATAGTGTGTGTGTGTGTGTGTGTGTGTGTGAGAAAGAGCAGGAAAAGGATAGCACGTGCTTCGGTAATACAATTTAGGTTCATTAGAAAAACAAGAAAATAGCTCACCTTTTTACACATCTTTCAATACATTTATTTACGTATTACTGTAAGTGTCTTTATGCGGTTCTTTCACTGTCATAGGCTGTAAGTATCTTTGACATAGGTGAAACCTGCATGGAACTACTATACATGTGTATTAAACAAACAGAATCAAGCTTACAAATGATTATAAACATGCAGGGTTGTAGCATAGATCATTTCACTCCTTCTTGCAATTTATTATTCTTCAACCGGAAGTCATTAACATTCAGGAACATTCTGTGTTAAAAAAACTAGCTTTTTTCCATCCATGAATAAATAATATGAATTAATGTTAATCTTTCCAAGAAGTATAAGCTATCAAATAGCACAACATAGAGACTTTGAGCTCTTTTAACCTTTAAGCCACTAAGCTACAACCAAGCAACAGCCTAAAAAAAAAACAAGCTGGCAACCACCCACAACACATTAGCATCGCATTTTCTTGATGAATATTCTATTACACTCTGAAATCCATCATTGTACAAACCTAAAATGGGTTGCAAATGCTGTTTTTACATATTGGAGGTTTTCGGTATCCCTAGATAAGAGACATAGGGAGATGACGAATGATCAAACAGGCCTAATGCATTAATTAATTGCCATTTGAAGACCCCCAACAACATATATATTAAAAAACATGGTCAGTTGTGAAAAATAGTCCTTCTGCCACATGATGACAGGTCTTCACCCACCCACCCATTCCTGCTCTCTCTGAGATTTGTGATGTTACAGTTGGTCCGTCTGAACAGATAAGAATTAATGACTGTGCCTTCACAGAAACAGCTGAGTGCCTGTGTAAATGCTGTGAAGTGTGCGAGTGTGTGTGTGTGTGTGAGAGAGAGAGAAAGAGAGAGAGAGACTGTGGAGAATCAGGCTAAACCTGGGCCTAGAGACTTCCTAAGATTCAATTAACATTTTTATTAAGGGCTGTTCACACTTGGGGGCTAGCACATCTCCAGAACTGTGAGTGTGTGTTTGGGTACAGGCATTAAGAGAGTATGTGTGTTCTTTAAAGAGTAAGCTGTATTAATTAGAATTCGTGACTCTTATGGGAGGCTGCTAAGCGCCATATGTTTATCGGGACTGTGATTGGAGGAATACGAGTGTTTACCAGTGTGTTCTTGTGCTGAACGCCTCACCGAGACCGGCTTAAGGGCGATGTTGCTAATGAAAATGTCTCGTTTCGCGAGACATTATCGCCCGTGAGTTTGCTAATGAAATAACTGATGATCCCGACAAAATCTCGAAACAACATAGGAACGATGGGCTCGTCGTACTCATAGTTATTCATTCATTCATTCATTCGTTTTCTTTTCAGCTTGGTCCCGTTATTAATCTGGGGTCGCCACAGCTGAATGAACTGCCAACTTATCCATGTATTACGCAGTGGATGCCCTTCCAGCTGCAACCCAACACTTGGAAACATCCATACACACTCATTCACACACATACACTATGGACAATTTAGCTTACCCAATTCACCTATAAAACATGTCTTTGGACTTATGGGGGAAACAGGAGCACCCGGAGGAAACCCACGCAAACACGGGAAGAACATGCAAACTCCACACAGAAATGCCAACTGACCCAGCCGAGGCTCGAACCAGCGACCTTCTTGTTGTGAGGACTAGGGATAGGAGGAAGGGCTAAAGGGTAGAATTGGGATTTTGGCCTTATAATTAGAATTAGAACAGTTAGAATCACTCAACATCTCTTTAAAAAATGCATTTATGAAGTGTGCTTCACACAACTGAGCGGGCTTGACAAATCACATGTACTGTACAAACACTCTTCTCTCTCTCTCTCTAAAAAGGAAAACACTCCCTCATAACTCTAGCACTTAATTCTCTGATTACAAACAGTTCTTTAATATAATTAACACTTCTTGTGTCTATTGCCTGTTCTTGTTGAATCACTGAATGCCTCCTCAATTGAGAAACTGTCAATCTCAACTAATGGACCAATGATGACGTGGAAGCCCGCCCATGATTTAAATGAAACTTGCATTGCATCTTTTGGAAACACAAGCAAAGAATGTGGGAACAAAAGCGAAGGGGAAAAACCCGTAAGCACACAAAACTTTCAAATATATGACGAAAAAGAGATTTTCATTTTTAATGTTTTAATTTTTGATGCATGCTCATTATATGTTGGTATGTGACCTGAATGTTTCTTATTCTGCATTTAGTTTTTGCTTTTGCGCACACATTATTATGTCAATATTTTGATTTAGCAGGGTTCATACGGTCATGGAAAACCTGGAAAAGTCATGGAATTTTGCATTGGCGTTTTCCAGGTCTGGAAAAGTTTTGGAAAAACAGAAAAACCCACAAAGTTTTGAAAAAGTCATGAAAAACAGATTCTTGAAAATAGGTTATTTACTTCTTTTCTGTCCTTGGCCAATTACATACTCTAACTTTATTAGTGTAGTTTAAGCATTATCTAAAATCAATAGATATAAATATAATTTGAAACTAAATAGATTGTTGCGTGTTTTACGATATGCTGTAATAAATTTGAACATGCATTGTTTTTATTTTACCACCCATATGTAGACATTGCATGAAACATTAGGTCATGGAAATTTACTTTAAAGACTTGAAAAAATCATGGAAAGGTCATGGAATTTTAGTAGTAAAAATGTGTATAAACCCTGTTTATGTTTATTATTTTTCTATCTGCGACCATGATATTTTAGGTGGGAATTTGATCCAATATAAATGTAATGTAAAAATTTTTTTGATGGACACAAGCAGCCTTAATGAAAATATCATATGTTTGACATTATCGCCTGTGAGTTTGCTAATGAAATAACTGATGATCTCCATTAAAATCTCAGTTTGTATTGCACTGATGCAGCATCATTTCTGTTGCACACATGTTGGATAAACACATCTTGTTCTGTTATTAATTCCAATGTGAAGTACATTAATTCTCATTTGCCTCTCAGATGCAAACAAAACTCATTCTCCTCGTCAAGTGCTTTATGGAGCCGCCCCTTTGGCAGATATGATTAGTGGAGGCCGCGGACAGGCAGATGGATGGTCTGCTGTGAGACGGGTGGAAGGACCTCAGGCTGGAAAACAGGCAGAAAGACAGATGATGGAGGAGAGGAACTGCATCTCTCCATCAGCGTCTTCATCAAGAGTCACTCACTGAGAGCATGAGAGTGACCTCTGACCCTCGGCCATCATGTTGAGAGCCTGGAGGAGGTGGCTGATTGGTGGGTGGACAGAAAGAGCTCTCACTCATCCCTACCGACTGTCAATCAAACCGACGCCAATGACAAACGACTGCAGAGACAAAGAGAGAGAGAAAATGCTGCTCCTTTTTTCACAGCATTCTCCAGTGGTGCATAAAAAGCACCTTGTTGTACATCATTACAAGAGTTTTGATCTATTATAAAAGTGAATGAATGCAATATGAGCTTGTAAAAGTGGCACCATACTGGTAATATGATTCATGCTGATGGAATATTGACAGAAAAGTGTTACCAAAGTCCTTTTGATGCGAGTCTCTTTCCTCGGTGGCCATCTTGGTTAAATCCCTCTGCAGATGCTTTTAGTTAGACAACTTCCATTTATTAGAAAGAGGAAAGAGAGAAATATCCTAAACAGTTCATCTGACAGTAATGGTATCAGCAGTATTGCTTTTTTTAGCTCATAAAATTAAAATAAAATAACATATTTTTCTGTTTGGTCCTGCGAATGCATTGTTTAGGCCACGCTGGCCTCTGAAATTGAATATATTTACATTACATTTACATTTAGTCATTTAGTAGACGCTTTTATCCAAAGCGCCTTGCAAATGAGGAACACCACAAGCTATTTATCATACAAGCACTAACAATGCACACAGTATCATGGTGATGAGGTACTGTACAAGATGAAACTAGAGCGGATGTAAAAATGCTGAAAAGTGAAAGAAGAATAAGAGAAGAGGTGGAAGTTGGTTTTGCGTTGAGGATTTGTAGTTGAATAGATAAGCGTGAATTAAATAACTGCAGGTTTTAAAACTCTGTGAATGAATAGTACAAAATACTTGAGTCTTGAGTGAATGAAAGCCCATTTCCACCATGGGATACACATTTGTCATAATGGATTTTATTCAGACTTAAATGTGACGTAATAAAACTCTGGAATCTGAAGAAAATGCTCAGACTTTGACACATTTTTTGCCCTCTTTCTTGAACTTTCCTTCCCCTCTGGTATTGGTAAATGTGATGTGACTGGTAACAAGGTTTTGTTCAACAAAACAGATGAGTAAATCTTTAAGTCACTAGTTAACTTTAACAAAAGAACCATTCATTGCTCTCATAGGGTATTTAAAGAGAAGGACGAAATGTCTCAGGGTTGCAAGTCTGAATCCAGACTAGGGCTGGGCGATTTATCGTAAAATAATCGAAATCGACATTCAGAACCTATAATTGATCTCATTTTCCCAGGTTGATTTTATCGATTACTTTCCCTACTGTGTGTTGAGTCATGTGATCCCGCTCTGTTAAAGGGCCACGAAACCCCCCTGTCTCAGCAGGGTGTTTTCACACCTCTAGTTTGGAAAAAGTCAGGAAAGTGGGCGTGTCCAGCTCTGTTTAGGTGGGAGTGTCGGAGGAGGGTAAGAGGGAAGGATTTGCAAATATGGGAGTTTCCGTTTGGGCATGCACTGATTTTCAGAGGCGAGGCAAAACAAACACACAGACGCAGGGGAGAAAGACAGTGACTGTGTTTACATGGACATCAGTAATCAAATTATTTGCCAAATTATTAATTTGTCGACTTTAACTGCAGTTTGGCACTTTCACTTTTTATTCAGGAACATTTCCTGCATGTCCCCCGTGACAAACGAGATATTGAAAGCGAGGAACTGCTGGAGAGTGGAGTTTTAATGGAATGCTTTTGATACCGAAAAAAATCCTCCGCATTTCTCTGTAACTTAGATGCACTTGGTAGGTAGCGTCAGAAAGCCGTGTGTGTCTAGACTATCCTGTCACAAAATGTGGCGAAAATTCTACACGACAGTAATAGTTAGATTGCTGTGTTTACATGTTTACATTCGGAGAGCAGCATTTACAGAGGATCTTTCAGTCTATAATATTGTACTATAATATTGCAGTGATAATAACATACTGTAAACTTAGTAACTAAACCATTTTGACTATGGTATGTCTTTAAAAACTGAAAGAGCACTGCTGAAGATACGAAGTACCTTTGCCATCTGAATGAACAAACAAAGGGCACTGCTCTCACACACACTTACCAAATCTTTAGAGACAGACCAATCAAACTGGAACTGTGTCTTTTTTTAAAAGGAGATGAAAAGGCAAATCCGGATTTCATCATTTCCAGATGCGAAAAGCTCTCGGGTAAAAAAAATGTTCCTTACAAACGCATTCTGTTGCGTGTCGCGTGCACTGTAATCCACAGGAAAGTCCAGCTGCACTTTCATAGCAGGAAAATGAAAACAAAACCTTTGTTACGGCACATTAATAAAGGCAGCACATTAATAAATGTAAAACTGACGACCCATGTCTCCAAATTCTTGTTCTTTCACTCGTTTTGGCAACACAACGTGGCGTCTTTTTCGTCTCAACACTAAAACAGGTAAAACATACTCGAAGCTATCATGCATATTAATGAAGTTGCACCGCATACACAATAGAGCGCGCTGATTGGTTTGAGCCAAGTGTTTCTCCTTAATTAATGCCGCACACTCAGAGACATCACGATGTACTCGCAGGTACAGACATCCACTCTCCACACTGGATTACACGCAAGTATATAATCGCTGTGACGCAGCTTCAAAAATTAGTTTTAAACCGGAAGAACAAATTTGCTCAAAATAAAGCAAACACAACCAATTTTCACTTTTTAGTGCAATATATGTGTCCTAGTGTTTATATCAGCGTGGGACACATATATGACTTTCAACAGCTCAAAAAATGTGTTTTGGTGTTTCGTGACCCTTTAAGGCTGATTCATAATGATTTATATCAAAAGCATGCGTATGGTCCAGCGCAGCCTTCGTGCGGTCGCATACCCACGCACCTCTCAAAAATGTAACTACACATTGCAAATACACGTGGTGCAAGCTCTGTTTGGTCGGTTTGGTAGGACAGCAGAGAGCTGGTTGGAGTGAATGTGGAGTCCCGTAGAGGAGCTGTTTTGTGTTTACCTTATGATTAAATCTCTTGCATGTCCGCCTGTTCCCGCCTCTGAATGAGCGAGTTTAAGCTTCTTGTACATTAGGGTAGTGTTCAGAAAAAACAAAACACCCCTGAAGAAACTGAACATATAGGAACATAAAAAGCGTTTCGGAAGTGTTATTGCAGAGCAACACAAACAGCACACAGAAGTATGTCAATGCACGGCTACGCACAAGGTATGCGTCGTGGGTTACGGAGATCACTCGATGCAGATGTATAAATCAGCCTTTAAAGTCTGAGGCTGATTTATTCTTCTGCGGCCACTTTGCAGCCACATGATCTCTGGTCAAGTAAGATGATGGACCCATTCTTGAGCCTTACTTTGCACTAAATTCACTATGATTGTAAGCTGCTCCAGAGATGCTTGAGATGGCATATTTACCATTACATTTAAATGATTCTTTACATTCAAATATTTGTTTACAGAAGATGCAAGAAATGCACTGTTTAAAATATTATTTTATTTAGAAGAGATGCTGCTTATTTTCTACTTAAATATGAAAAGCACTGAAAAAAATTTATTTTGTTTCCAAAAGTGCAAGTTATTTATTTTCACCTTTTTATAAGAAAAAAGTAACTGTTGGTTTTAGGCAATGTGTGTTTTAATTTCAGTTGTTCAACATTGATGTTTAATAAATAATCATAGTAGATAGTGAGTGTTTATAATTATATTAAAATTAAGCAATATATCCTTTATTCAAAAATCTCTGACTGGTAATATGTGAGCATATTTACTGTACAAAGCATGTCAGTGAACTATGAAGGCAAAAAATATATATATATTTATAAAAATAAAATAATCGGTCATTATTCGTAATCGAGTTAAAATATTCCATTAATCGAGATTTTGATTTTAGGCCCGTAGTGAAGAGCTCTCAAGCTCAACACTTTGTATAATTTGTATTTTCATCTGTACTCTTAGATTTATCTTTGATTCATCATTTACTTCTGAATTGGCTTTTATTGTTTGATTCTGTAATTGGCATGATACACTTGTATCTGGCAAATAAATGTTAACCTTTTTTATTTATTCTGGAGTCTTCCGAATTCATTGTCTCCAGTAGATTAAGTGAAGTCTGCGCTACCATTATGTTGTGACATGTTTTCATTGATTTTTAAGGCGCATTTGACTGTATGGAGCAGAATGTACGGCAGCATGAAAATCTTTAAATCATTTAATCACTGATATTAGCAAGTTGTATGTAAATGAATAAATTAACTACTCTATTAGTAAGAGGGTACAACCAGACTACTTTAGTATTAGTTAACCTTGCATCCTCTGACTAACTTCAGAGTGTCAAGATAATGTCTGTGATAAGAAACGCAATCCTGGGGCGTGGAACTATATGCAGCGTTTGGTCCCTTATGAACGTACAATTAAAAATATTGGACCCAAGTAAATATCAAAATATAAATTATATCACAACTAATAATGTGATCAGCTAAAAACATAGACTGTAAAAGTGAAATAAACAAAATTGGAGTCAGATTAAATTATTCGTAAAGTCAGACTGAAGTTGGAGTTGAAAAGATTCATTCATTCAATTTAATTCATTCCCTTTATTAATCAGGGGTCGCCACAGTGGAATGAACCACCGAAGTTGAAAACAAAAATAAATAAATTCTAATAAATAACAAAAAAATTTTCAGAAGCACTAAAAAGGCTTACACACATTTAACCTTCGACCATTCATAGAATTCCGTCATTGGGCTGATAGAATGGAATCTTACACATTTCTGGGGAAAAGTTACAGATGACAACATTGTCAAAATGATGTGCTTGAATTATGAAATTCTCAAGCATGAACTTTGAAAGCCTTTCTCTGGCTTCCAAAATGCGTATTTAAAAGGTTTAAAATGCTGTTGTGTAACAGATTCAGGTTAATGAATTGCACTGGGTGGGTGAAAATGCATCAAACCGTGTACCTTGAGGCTGATTGTGAACTGTAAGAATTTGATTGTTTTTTTTTTTTCATAAAGTTGCTGTACAAAGTTTCACTTCAAATGCAGTCGCATCATTCAGCATCGCCATCATCGTCTTTTGTTTTCTTTGAAATTGAATTAAGTGAATTCAATTGACATGTCGCATCAGTCAGAAAAGCAGCCTTAAGCGTGAATGTGTCATCTATCAAGAGTACCAGTATATTGTTTTGTGAAATATGCAAAGCTATAAAGCTGTTGAGGACTTTAAAAGCCTCACTCATTCTTGATGGATCCAAACAGGCACATTTTGTACCTTTTTCAGCATCAAGGTACAAAATATTTTTGTGCTTAAAATTTGATGAAAATTAAAAGGTGATGTTACTAGTAAAAAGACATTAGATGTAAATTGTGTTGCTTTTGGGGATCATAATACACTTAATAATTCATTTTTTTGCGCTATACTCTTACAAAGGATACATTTCCAAATTTCTTGACCATGATCAGACCATGAACATGCTGTATGACCATCACCCACTTGTCAGACATTTCACACAGTAACCTCTCTGCTCTTCCAGCATTTACAATCTCTTTCTGTCATTCATCACCCGTTCCTCTCATCCTTTCCACACTTTCTCACCTGTACTGCAAGTCCGTTTTCACACCTGTCACATTTTTATCTGTTTTGTTCCGCTTTTTATTTCTTTCATTTAAAAAGGAGGAAAGAGGCACAAGAAAGTGCTTCCAACACACAGCGAAAAGTGTCACTTTATTTGTCTTACTCTGCTGTCTTTCTGGTTAAAGGTTAAGCCGTTTAATTTTCTTCCAGAAACCCACTAGGGACTGAGACTCTTAGGACAAATTACCATTTTTTTTTTTTTTTACTTTTTCAACCCCAAAGATGATTCCTTGCTGGATTTACTCATTTGTGGTTGTAAACAACTTATTTGGGCTGAATTTAAACAAATAAATTAAGTTAAACATTACTAAATTTAATTTGTTTGTTTAAATTTAACCCATATAAATTGTTTGCAACAATTTTGCAGAAATACTTGATTTCAGTGTAATAACTGTTTGATGTTACAAGATAAACAGTATTCAAAACCCTCATTATGAAAGTTAAAAATAAATAAATTAATAAATGAATGAATGAATAAATGAATGAATTATAAATGAATGAATTAATGAATTAATGAATAAATGAATCAATTATTTAATTAATGAAAAAATTATGCCCATGGTTCCTGATGAAGCATTAAGTTTTATGAACTGAAAAAAGAAAGAAAGTCTCTAGAACAGTGTTTTTCAACCACGTTCCTAGAGGACCACCAACACTGCATGTTTCGAATGTCTCATTTTTTTGTCACACCCATTACAGGTCTTTCAGTCTCTGCTAACGAGCTGATGATCTGAATCAGGTGTGTTTGGTTCAGGAGCATACCTGTCAACCCTCCCGTTTTTCCCGGGATTCTCCCGTATTTTACAGTTCTATCCCGCTGTCATCCCGTAAAGGTATTTTCCCGTATTTCTCCCGTATTTTTCATCTTTCTGAGAAGAGCCGATCCTCCCTATATGCAACCCATACCGCCGAACCACCAGGGGCCGCCCTTGCTCTTAAATGTGATTCGGTTCTGTGCTTTCAGTTTATTTAGGCATGGAAACACTTTGGAATGAACGTAAAAACGGCGCGATTCATTTCCTTTTCATTACAGGCGCCATATGTATAATATATTGGCCCTATGCAATCCTCAAAACAGTCAGTTCATATAAAGATGCATGACTGTCAGCTGATGCGCTCCATAGTGATAATAGACTCTGTTTCCCAACCGGATTCTGTACGCACGCGATTTGATGCTGAGCTCAAGTGGACACTGGGTTTTGGGTGAGTGTTTAAACCAGTCTATGGTTTAAACAGACATATACACATTATCATCATCATAATAATAATAATAATAATAATAATATTAATAATGATAATAATGGCGGTTCATTCCGCTATGGCGACCCCAGATTAATAAAGGGACTAAGCCGAAAATAAAATAAATGAATGAATGAATAATAATAATAATAACAACATCTAGACATGTCGATCTTGTTGGGTTTTCTTTTAAACACAACAAATTTTGTCTTAAATGAGCATAAACAGTTAGGAAAACAGTCAAATGCTTTCATTATAGATCTGTGCAGTTTTAAAGTGACATCTCTGTTATTTAATGTAATCAAACCAAACAAACCTAAATGAGAGATTCATTCGCTGCTCTTTAATCAGAATGTTTAAATTATACAGTGAAGAAAAGATGAGATTTGATAACTTGATTCTATTTCTTTATAATAGCTAATAGTATTAATGAGCTGAACTGTTTGCTAATTTATTTGCAGCTTTTTCTAATGTATACTAATTAGTTTATAGTTTATATAAACTATGAAGTTATGAAGTTTATATTCAATGAAACAGCTCCAGATGAACATATTTATTTATTTGGGTTTTTTTTTTTTTTTCGGAGGGGGGGGGGGGGGGGGGGTCCCTTATTTTCACATCCCAATGTTGACAGGTATGTTCAGGAGACATGAGCTGCACCTGAAATCGCATACTTCCATACTATTCAACTTATTCTTTGCATACAAATGGGTGCAGCCATTTGAATCTTTTTGGCTGACTTCCCGTCTCATTCACTTCCATTCCTTTTTAGGCGTTAATAACGGCTTGTTATGCTGCTTGATGTTGCAAACTGATTTTTTCTTAATATATGATTCTGCTTTGGTTGTATAATCATACAAACACTTGTTTGTAAAGCAAGTAGTTTGACCGTTTCATGCACTTTATCATTCCTAGTCATTTCTCCCATATGGAGCTGAATCTGTAGTTCTAAAACAATCACAAAAATAAGAATAAGAATAATAAGAATAAGGTCAATATAGTACACTAAAAGCAATATGCGAGCCGAGTAGTATGTCCGAATTCATAGAATTCAAAAAACAGCATGTGAGATGTACCCGGATGACCTACTACTTCTGGCAAGATTCTGAAGTGCGCATCGGATGGACGATACGATATCTCATGATGCACGATGCAGAATTCATGAATGAAAGTGAGGCGATGCAACTGACACAGGTAGGTCAGTTGCATGACAAAATAGACATCAACCACAGTAGGTTGATGACAAAATGGCGGATGTAGTACATCCAAATTCCATTCATGCTACTGACATTCATACTTCATAGAACGCAGATTTCTAACAGTCAAGTAGTACATTTAAATTCAAATCCAGTACCTACTGAGTAGTAGGCGATATCGAACGCAGCTGAGCACCGAGCTGGTGGTCCTCCAGGAATGTGGTTAAGAAACACTGTTGTTGAAGAAACTGAACAGTATCATCTTTAATTTACAGCTATTGCAAATGAGAAGTTCTTTTTTCACAAAATGTATAAGCAAGCCAGTAAATAACAAGTTGATTCAAGAGTTCACCCTTAGTTGATGATTGATTATAAAGCATGTTTGGCACGCTGTCCCAGGAGAGAGCCCTGAGCTCGTAAGATCCTCAAGCCCAGGGCTCTCTCCCGTTGCAGGGCGAGAGGGGAGTATGAGCTCAGGTAGGTCTCGAGATCTCCCCTGCTTGATAATATTAAAAGTAGATTATAAATAGCTATGGGGAGTATATGCTGAATCCAAACGCTTGTCTATGATGTTGATTTAGTTTTGTCAATTTACTTATGTTACATGTTTTTGTATGTGGGAGGAAACCGGAGAGCCTTTGGAAAACCCACGCAAACACAGGGAGAACATGCAAACTCCACACATAAATGCTGACTTGGCTAGGTAAGATCTAAGCCAGTGACATTCTTGCTGTGAGGCAATGATGCTAACCATTGGGCCTCAGTGCTGCCGTGACAAGTAAAGGGGAGGAGTAGGTGTGGAAGGGGGGATTCTTCATGACGAAGATGGCTAAGGTAAGATACTCTGGTTATATATAGTGATTTAGGAATCGTCTGATTGGTGAATCGTGCGTTAGCTAATGAGGACCAGCTGATATCAATCATAAGCGCGTGCTCCTCTCGAAATTAGTTTATAAATAAACTTCACTTAATAAATCCTTAAATAATGTTTCCACCCCAGTTTTTTATGTCTATTTTACCATTTGTAATGAATTAACACTTTGATTTCCTCAAATGAACTGTGATGGAATATTTGGAATTATTCTGATACTCTTGAATGCTTGATTCTGATTGGCTGACAAATAAGGCGTGTAACTATTTTCAGTGAAAAGGAAAAAACAGTTCCAGGAAGATCTGGACCATATTGCAGTTCTAAAAAACTACTGAATGATATAAACTATTTCAAGCCTACAACAGCCTACAAGTAAATTTTATACTAAAATAAAAATGTAATAATTGTTTTCTGTAGGGCGACGCAGTGGCGCAGTAGGAAGTGCTGTCGCCTCACAGCAAGAAGGTCGCTGGTTCGAGCCTGGGTCAGCTGGCGTTTCTGTGTGGAATTTGCATGTTCTCCCTGCGTTCGTGTGGGTTTCCTCCGGGTGCTCCGGTTTCCCCCACAGTCCAAAGACATGCGGTACAGGTGAATTGGGTAGGCTAAATTGTCTGTAGTGTATGAGTGTGAATGAGTGTGTGTGGATGTTTCCCAGAGATGGGTTGCGGCTGGAAGGGCATCCGCTGCGTAAAAACGTGCTGGATAAGTTGGCGGTTCATTCCACTGTGGCGACCCCGGATTAATAAATGGACTAAGTTGAAAAGAAAATGAATGAATGAATGAATGTGTTCTGGGGAAACAAGCAGATAAACCAATCACAGCCTAATCCATAATCTCAAAGGGCACTGATTGGACAATTGGGACCGAACGTGTAAATCTTGGGTAAAGTAGACTGTGTTTTATACTTAGTAGACTGTAATCACACAGTCAATGTGTGTCCGCTGTCACTCATTACTCTCTTTTACTGAGAGCTGTTAATGATGAACAGTTCAGAATAGTCAATTCACTTTGCTGCACAATCATTCAGCAGTTTGTTTACATTTCCAGTTAGCTGGAGATACTTTAAGCCTTAAAAAAGCACTAAAAAGGCAAAAAAAAAAAAAAAAGAGAGAGAGAGACAAGCTTGCAGTAAATCTGTTGATCCGTGAAGTAAATAGAGATGTTCCTCACCCTGTTTACTGCATTTATGTGTCCTCTAAACAGACTAAGTAAGCTGAGCTTTGCTAGAGATCATTAGAAGCTGTTAGTGTATGTACACTATGTGTTTGAGCGCACACAAGTGTTTGATTCTTGGATGGCGTTGCTGTTGCAAGTCCCAAAGTTTCTGTGTAAGAGAAAATCTGCGAGCTGATCCAGATCAGAGCGCCGGACTCATTAAACTTTACGCTTGACTATATCAAGGCAAACATTGCACAGCTAGTGGTAGTATTTGCCACGACATGGGACGCAGTTGTTACCACAAATAAAGACAAGACCAGAGTTATTTCAGATGTCCGGGGAGGAAGACGCTCTGTGGGTGATGATAGTAAAGTCTATTTGCCTTGACTGTACAGTGCAATAATTGAAGTAAGCATTCTGTTTGGCTTGATCAGATCTTGCAACGTAAAAAGAAATGAGTGATGTGATTTGGAGTTTATTCTCTGTGATCAGTATTTAATATAATATTACTCTTTTTTTTGTGGTTAATGCTCTGTCTTTTTCTCCGTTTTGATCAATTGATCCCTTATGTCTTTGACTAAACACATCTGCATATCTACAAGCATCACATGGTAATAGTGTTTTGTTCTTGAATGAATGTGAATGAGTCGGTATGTTTATGTTCAGTTCAAATGAATCCAGTCTTATTTCAGATTAGAAAAGGAGCTCTGTTTGCTTCTTTACAGTTGGTGATGCAATTCACATATTTGTTTGCATTAAACATATATCAAAGAGAGCTACTGGATGTCTGGATGCCATTTTTTTGTCCTTTATGGCATATTTGTTAGATGGCAGATTCCTTTTATTGACCAGTTTGTGAGATGTAAGGAGTAAATAAACATTTCACTATGTCATTAAAAATGGTTCATGGCACAGTGCATTGTGCACAGGACATTTTTGCGCTGCAATCAAAGATTTATATCATTAAATTCTTTTTTTTTTTTTTTTATCACCTCAGTGTAATGTCTTATCCAAAAGACACAGCTTACTGAGCAGTATAGAGTCCCCATCAATATACTGGGGCATTAGGACCCACACAGACCATAGGCCCAGCACTTCCTGCTGGTCTCGCTAACACCACTTCCAGCAACAACCTCGCTTTCCCATGTGGTCTCCCATCCAGGTATTGACCAGGCGCAGCTTCAGTGGGCAACCATGTGAGAGTTGCAGAGAGCTAGCTGCTCTACTCAGAACATTACCACATTAATACTGAAGATAATAATCATTTGAAAGTATGCACCACAAAACCTCTTTTTTTATTGTGAAGCAATATGCAATTCAGAGCTAAACTACATCTTGAATACATATTATTAGCATGCTCTGGGAGACAGGAATAAGCAATGCCTCTCCTATTTTATTGAATGACTGCTTACAGTTAACTGTGGACTAAATTACAGCAGATACCTCCTCAGGTTCAATACTGAAATCTTTGAAGTCAATAACATTTGAAATAGTTGGCAAACATATTGTGCGCTGAACTGTTTTATTTGCACCCTTTTCTAGATTTCTATGAAATGGCGTCATTTCACGGTTGAAACACTGACTCAATATCACACTGACAAATATTTGAGACATGTCAGGAAGCTGTTCTGTTTCTTTCATTTATTCTTTCAGACTGTACACATTCTACTTGTAATCCGTGTTATAACTATAGCAAATTCTGTCGATTTATTTACTCCAGCGCTAGTTACAATATGGCATTGTAATATGGTCACACTATACAATGATTGTATTAGTTAATGTATTTACTAACATGAACAATGCATTTATTACTGTAAATATTCACCTTTGTTAACCCTTGTGCTCTGTTCAAATTTACAACCCTTTTGTTATGTTCGGGATGAAAACATCCACTGAATTAAAGTGCTATAAAAATGCATCAGATAAATTTCTGTTTTTCAATTTCTTTTGCATAAATCTGTTAATCAATCTCAGTCATGATCAAAACTGCTAAATTTGTTTAGAAAATTACTAGATTTTACCTCTTTAATTGCCAAATTCACACTGATTTGGTGAAAAAAAAAAAATAAATTACGTATTTTCATTATAAAAGTTATTGCAGACTGGATTTATTTTACTTTTTTATCACAGTCTTGGACATGTGAATGATTAGTAACAACATTGGCTTTGATGCATTGTTAGATTTTCATTTTTTATCCCTAATTCACTGTTGGTGGCTGTTTTTGCTCTGTTGACTTCCATTATAACCACATTTGATGGTGTGTAAATACAGTCTTTGTTTTTGTTTACTCCATGTAGTTCAGAAAGCTGAGATGCATATTTTAATTTTCTCAGACACATCAAGGTAAGTGCGTAAATGTCACTCATACACAGGTCACACATATACACACACTTTAATTTGATGTCCTACTCCATATAAAATCCAGAAACTAAGCTTATCCTTTTTTTTTGCACAGGCCTATCTGAAGGGTTATTGGTGCCAACTTATGATTAACAGTAAAAATGACAAATTTGACTTCTTCCCAACAGGGAAAAACAACAATCAAAAATGCACGATTACATGGTGTCATGGTTTTGCAATAAAAACAAAATGTGATTACAATAAAAGTCAATGGGGCAAAAAACTGTAAATTAGAGAGAAAAATTTAAAATTAATCAAAAGCAATGTATCAAAGGCAATGTTGTTTCACATGTCCAAGACTTTGATTAAAGGTTAAAAAAATCCAGTCCACAATTACTTTTTATATTGAAAATGCGCCATTTTGTGTCTTTTTTTTCCACCAAATCAGTGACATCATTTATGAATTTGGCAAATAAAAAGTTAAAATCCTGTAATTTTCTAAACAATTTAGTAGTTTTGATCATGACTGAGATTGATTAACAGATTTATGCAAAACTTATGCAAAAAAAATTAGAGAAACATATTGTTCTGATGCCTTTTTCAGCAGTTTAATTTAGTGGATTTTCATCCCTAACATAACAAAAGGGTAATAAATTTTCCAAGAGTGTATTGAGTTTTTTATTTATTTTTTTAATTTTTTAATTTCAAAATATGTGTCTAAATAAGATTTGGCACCAAAAATCATTCTGCTAGCTGAAACACAGAAAACGTTATGGCTAAATTAAGACTCAAAATCACCCCAGAGTCATGAAGACTTTAAAATAAATAAAGAAAAGAGTCTTTCTCCTACACAGACAGCCAAGTTTTATTAAAAGCCTATCTTCTCCAGCAGCGAATTACCCCTTTAACAATGGCAATATTCTGAGAATATATTTTACTATTAGACCTAAAGACTGTGCTGTGCGCTTTGTAAGTCTTCAATTTGAAGCCTGTAGTCAGTCCTTATCACTTTCTTTTCAGACCATTAGTCAACAAAATCTCAGTAAACACAGCAGGTGTCATGATTCAGATGTGGCTGAACATAGATTGTCAGAATCTGCGAGTTGTTTACTACATAATTAGTCTGTCGCTCTGATCTGTTTAATATTTAACATTAACGATTTCCCGACAGGTTAATCAACCATTCCTAAAAATAGGACGCTGTATATCATGTGACATTATTTCATCATCCATGCAAAGTCGTGCTTCAGAATGTAACTGAGAACACAATGAGCTCATAGGTATTTTATTTGTGTATTATTTTCAAGAGCATAAAACACAAATTAAACATAAATTAAAATCAAATAAATATTAAACAACTCCACATCACATAAAACCCTTTAAATCTTTAAAAAAAAAAAAAAAAACACATCATTCGACATCAAAGCTTTCAGCATATTCTACAGATGAAGGTATATAGAGTTAGGTCCATAAATATTTGGACATCGACACAATTCTAACATTTTTGGTTCAATACATCAACACAATCGAAATGAACAAGATGTGCTTTAACTGCAGACTGTCAGCTTTAATTTGAGGGTATTTACATCTAAATCAGGTTAACGCTGTAGGAATTACAACAGTTTGGATATGTGCCTCCCACTTGTTAAGGGACCAAAAGTAATTGGACAGAATAGAAATTAAACTTTCACTTTTTTAATACTGGGTTGCAAATTTTTTGCAGCCCATTACAGCCTGAAGTCTGGTACGCGTAGACATTACCAGACGCTGGGTGTCATTCCTGTTAGTGCTCTGCCAGGCCTCTACAGCAACTGTCTTCAGTTCCTGCTTGTTCTTGGGTCATTTGCCCTTCAGTTTTGTCTTCAGCAAGGGAAATGCAAGCTCAATCTGATTTAGTTCAGGAGATTGACTTAACCATTGCATAACATTCCACTTCTTTCCTTTTTAAAAACTCTTTGGTTGCTTTTGCAGTATGCTTTGGGTCATTCTTCATCTGCACTGTGAAGCACCGTCCAATGAGTTCTGATGTATTTGGCTTAATATAAGCAGAAAATATTGCCTGAAACACTTCAGAATTCATCCTGCTGCTTTTGTCAACAGTCACATCATCAATAAATACAAGAGAGCCAGTTCCATTGACAGCCATACATGCCCACGCCATGTCACTACTACACCATGCTTCACTGCTTAGGATCATGAGCAGTTCCTTTCCTTCTCCATACTCTTCTCTTCCAATCACTCTAGTACAAGTTGATCTTGATCTCATCTGTCCATAGGATGTTGTTCCAGCACTGTGAAGTCTTTTTTAGAACTCTAATTTGGCCTTCCTGTTTTTGAGGCTCACCAATGGTTTACATCTTGTGGTCAACCCTCTGTATTCACTCTGGTGTAGTCTTCACTTGATTGTTGACTCTGACACACATACACCTACTGCCTGGAGATTGTTCTTGATCTGGCAAACTGTTGTGAGGGGTGTATTCTTCACCAGGGAAAGAATTTTTTGGTTGTCCACAACAGATGTTTTCCGTGGTCTTCCGGGTCTTTTGGTGTTGCTGAGCTCGCTGGTGCGTTCTTTCTTTTTAGGAATGTTCCAAACAGTTGTTCTGGCCACATTTAATGTTTTTGCTATCTCTCTGATGAGTTTGTTTTGTTTTTTCAGCCTAATTATGGCTTGCTTGACTGATAGTGGCAGCTCTTTGGATCTCATCCTGAGAGTTGACAGTAACAGATTACTAATACAAATAGCACATTTGAAAGAACTCTGGACCTTTTATCTGCTCATTGTAATTGGAATAATGAGGGAATAACAAATACCTGGCCATGGAACAGCTTAGAAGCCAATTGTCCAATTACTTTTGTATCCTTAACAAGGAGGCACATACTGTATGCAAACTGTTCCTACAACGTTCGCCTGATTTGGATGTAAATACCCTTAAATTAAAGCTCTCAGTCTAAAGTTAAAGCACATCTTGTTCGTTTAATTTCAAATCCATTGTGCTGATGTATAGAGCCAAAACTGTTAGAATTGTGTTGATGTGCAAATATTTATGGACCTAACTATACAGTATATACGTTACACCAATGCATGGAAACCAATTTAGAACGTTTCCTATTTCTAATACATAAATTCTAATACATGTATTTTGATTCTTCATCAATCATGACTTTATTGCAGTATCTTGTCACTCATTGACATATCAAATAAGTTTAATTTCTGTATTAGTTTGAGAAATTGATTTTGATCCATAATTGTAAAAAAGCGGTTCTGACAATGGTTGAGAAAAAAATTGAAGATCCACATAGAGTATTTATTAAACAGAGAACCCGAGTCAGGCAGGCAAAAGTTGATCACAGGAGGAAACGGGTACATACAGGTAATCCAAAAATATGTGGTCAAAAACAGGCGAGAGGTCACGACAGGTGGCGAAAACAACAGAAACAATAAAACAAGGCAAAGGGTCAAAAACACGGCTAGACATGGCAAGGCAAGAGAACACTTTGTGGTGTTACAATAACAAGGCTCAGCAAAGTCTGTGTGTGTGTGCTGTTTATATGGTCCGTCTGATTAGTTCATCATGAGCTTCCAGCTGTGTGAGTGTAATCAAGGAGATAACTGAAACTGGTGTGTGTGTGAGGTGCATGATGGAATATGTAGTTCTTATTAGTGGCAGATTTGTAGTTCTCCAGCGATCTGCAACTGCTAGATCACTAGTGATCATGATAATAATCATTTTGATCAGATCAATAGTAAACATGACTGACTTTTTGTGACTGACTTCAGTGGTTGATGATCTGAGACTGATATTTAGTAGGATGCATCTAAGGCAACAACAATTAGCATTAGTTAGCATCTTGGCTAACTCACCCAGCCAAATTAAACCCAGCAGACATCTTGATGTCTAAACAACATAAAAAACAGTGAAAAATGCAAATCGATTTGATGTTGATGTCCTTTTGACCAACGACACAAAAAGGATGTTGATAAACATGACTGACTTCATGATATAACTGAGAAATGATGTGCTCCTATTCTCCAGTGTTACCCACATGATGGAAATCTTTGTGAAGATCAGGAAAAAAAATTAAACATGCTAGACTTTCTGCGATGTTGTCGTGAGGCGTCGCAGGCATTGTATCGGTTGTCGTGAACTATGCCACATTACATGAGAAGAAATTGAATCTTGTGTCACGACGCCTATTTGTCGTTTACGACTCCCCACGACACCCTACGTCAAAGAAATCGTGCCGAAATCATGACAAAAGCTTGTGATCTGACCGGGGCTTAAAGCAACAACAATTAGCATTAGTTAGCATCTTGGCTAACTCACCCAGCCAAATTAAAGGAGGCACCTTGATTTCTAAACGACATCACTAAAAATAAATAAATTAACAAAATTGTCAAAAATGCAAATCGATTTGATGTTGATGTCCATTTGACCTTTCGACCACCAAATTAACGACACAAAGTATTATGATATAAGAAAAGCTTTATTCATCTGAAAGCTTCAATTACAAATTACAAAGTTCCTCCAATGCACGTAAACTACATTGATATTAAAGTGACATCTAACATTGGCTTTAAAAAAAAAACACATAAAAAATCTCTAATCTCACTTCTAATCAATTTTTGATGTGTTTTTGATGTCAATGTTAGATGACATCAAGGTAATCAATTGACATCAAATTGATTTGCATTTTGCCCACCAGGAAAATCAAAGATGCATTTTATCATCATCAATAAAGCCATAGAAGCAGACTTTATTCTAAATTAATGAGAAAATGCAACCCAGGCTCATTCTGAAAACATATATACATTTCTGGAGACCGTCAAATACGTCCCAGGAGCAATGTTTTTTTTGTGCAGTTTTTGTGTTCGTGAATCCACCAGAGGCCGCTGTGTACGCTTTTTGAGATATCAAATTTCTCTCACGAGTGGCAATCATGCCTGCTGTTCTCTTGTAAATCCACCAGAGGCCGCTGCTGACTTACTGTTTGACTGACTGAATGACTGACTGACTGACTGACCGATCGACTGACCCACCCTCCTCCTTCCCTAAACCCAACCAATAGTGTTTTAAAAAGCACAGATTGTCCCACCCACCCACTTCCCTTAACCCAACCAACAAATTTAAAAAGCAATTCAGAAAAAGAAAAACCCTTGTCTGATTTTTACTATGTTTTACCACATTCTCACCCTGTTATTTACTTGTTTATTTTATCTTTTGGATTCTGTTTTTGTCTTACCCGCTGTCTGGAAACGTTTTTCACTGGACTCGAACCCCGTCGTTGTGGTCATCTCCTCTCTGCATCTCAAGTCCACCAACATACTGTACATGGTGACCAAACTGGTAACAGACGGAGAGCCGTCCATACAGAGATAAGCGGTCAGCTGGTTAGAGCGAAAAGGAACGACGTCATACCGCCCCGTAGCCTTCGTTTTAAAGACATAATTCACAATCTCCAGAAATGTATATAGAGCTACGTTTTCAGAATGAGCCTATGTTGAGAAAAGGATATATATTTTCTGTTATATTTTTTCTGCTATAATTAATTAGACACACACAAACAGAAACGTGATCATACCTTGCCTCTTTTGTAGAGATGCTTTCCATTTGATGATATTTTAAATGCTAATTGGTTAAGACAACTGTCCCAGGAACATCATATAAAATATTGATCCAAGGACATCAACCGCTTTGTAAAATAAAGACAACCCATGTTAATCAGCCATTCCTAAAAATGGGACACCATAAATCATGTGACTTAATTTCTAGTATTTCGTCACTCATTCATGTCACGATTCAAATTATAATAAAGAACACAAAGAGCTCAAAGGAGGCAACAAAAAGCTCTCTCTTTCTCTTCCTCGTCCTCACTCCCAGTGGTCTTGTTTTGGTGAACTGCTCCATTTGCCTGTCATGTTGTAGTGTATAAAAAGATCACCTCAGGCTTGTCTTGTGTCACCTAGTACGTTTTGTTTGCTGAATGGCCCCCTGCCAGGATCCCTGGAGGAGTATGTGTGTGTGTTTGAGCTAGTATGAGTGTGTTTCTTCTTCTTCTCTCTCTCTCTCTGAGGAGGAGAACGAGTGTGTTTGTCTTTTAACGAAGCACATCACTGGGTTACTCTTTACTGCATGACTGTTTCCATTAGCCAGCAACAGGTCTTCCGTATCTAAACGCCTACAGATTAAGAGTGTGTATATCAAGCTGCTTTACAGCTTTACTGAGAGGTTCTTATTCAGCGTTACGAGGTGTGTATGGAATCATTCAGATGCCTGTGTTGAGTAAATGTGTGTTTAATTAAATGGATGACGAATCACATATAAGCATGCAAAGTACAGACACTCATTCATAAGCTTTACCAACTCAGTCATTAATGGTCATTTAAAAAAGAAATGATCTTTATCAGTATCTGATATTAGCTGTAGATTGCTATTGGTTGTCTAACTTTCTTGTTAAAATGCTTAGGCACTGAAAAGTGACAATAAAGACATTTTTAGTGTAAAACAATCAATTTTTAATAAAAGCTGATCTTTCAAACTTTCTGTTCATCACAAAAGCTGTAAAATAATATAAAACAAAGTGTATTAAAACAGTGTTATTGATTTTAAAACTGATTTATAATAATAATAGTAATAATAAAAATAATAATTAATTCATTTATTCATTTTCCTTTGACTTAGTCTCTATTTCAGAGGTCGCCACAGCAGAATGAACCGCCAACTATTCCAGCATATGTTTTAAGCAGCGGCTGCCCTTCTAGCTGCAAACCAGTACTGGGAAACACCCATACTTTCTCACATTCACACACGTAAACGACGGGCAATTTCATTCATTCATTCATTTTCTTTTCAGCTTAGTCCCTTTATTAATCAGAGGTCGCCACAGCGGAATGAACCACCAACTTATCCAGCATGTTTTACGCAGCGGATGCCCTTCCAGCTGCAACCCATCACTGGGAAACACCTATACACTCTCATTCACACACATACACTATATGGAAATGTATCTTAACCAATTCACCTGTACTGCATGTCTTTGGACTTGAGGGAGAAAACAGAGCACCTGGAGAAAACCCATGCGAACACAGGGAGAATATGTAAACTCCACACAGAAATGCCAACTGGTCCAGCCGGGACTCGAACTAGCGACCTTCTCGCTGTGAGGTGACAGTGCTAACTACTGAGCAACTATGCCGCATAATAATAATAATAATAATAATAATAATAATAATAATAATTGCGCAGTAGGTAGTGCTGTCGCCTCACAGCAAGAACATCGCTGGGTTGCAGGTTCGAACCTCGGCTGGGTCAGTTGGCGTTTCTGTGTGGAGTTTGCATGTTCTCCCTGCATTTGCGTGGGTTTCCTCTGGGTGCTCCTGTTCCCCCACAGTCCAAAGACATGCGGTACAGGTGAATTGGGTAGGCTAAATTGTCCGTAGTGTATGAGTATGAATGAGTGTGTAGATGTTTCCCAGAGATGGGTTGCGGCTGGAAGGGTATCCGCTGCGTAAAAATGTGCTGGATAAGTTGGCGGTTCATTCCGCTGTGGCGACCCCAGAAATGTTCATTGGACATTAGAATGATTTCTTAATGATCCTCATCATTGTATTCCTGCTGAAAATTCAGCTTTGAAAAAGATAAAATAAACCACATAAAAAAAATAAAAAAAAACAATTATATAAATAAAATGGAAAATAAAATAAACTTTAAAGTAATTTTAAATTGTAATGCAAAGTATTACTAATTTTACTGTATTTTATATCAAATTAATGCAGCTGTGACATCAACTTATGAAAAAAATGTAAGAGATATTTGACAGTGAATTAATAATAGATATATTGTCTAAAACAAATGTCGTCCGTTTGTTCATTTATTCATTTCTTCCTTCATTTGTTTGTTTATTCATTCATTTATTCGTTCGTTTGTTTGTTCGTTGGTTCATTTGTTTATTCGTTCGTTCGTTCGTTCGTTCATCTGTCCGTCCATCCATCTGCTTATTTATTTAGCTTTTTGTATTTTCTATGCATAATGTTTTGTGTCTATACAGAATAACAACACAGTACACACCTTTTGCGCAATAATGATTTATATTTGGAGTTGCAGGGTTTTGGTTTGGTTTATATTTATACTATTTATATTGGTTATTTATATCGCCTTCGTAAAGCTTATCTTTTTTTTGAGTTGAAAACAATTCATTTTCCTTATTTGTTTTCTACAAAGTAAATGTGTATATCCTGCTTAACATCTATGTGTCATACACATTTTCAAATGGATACAGATCTATTCAATTCCAAGGCACTGTTATTACCTTCTCTAAATTCATTTTCTTTCACCAGACAATATCAACATTTAATGTGTGTATTATTTTGAGAGCATAAAATATAAGACATTAGCTATTAATTTAAAATCCAATTAATATTAAGAATCTCCATATGCCTTAAAGAGATCACCCAATTAATTTACTCACCCTTCACTTGTTCCAAACCAGTTTGACTTTCTTACTTCTTTTGAACACAAGGGAAGATATGTTGAAAAAAGCTTCAAACCTGTAACCGATGATGACTTACATAATCAATTGTTATATATTCAACTGTCTTCAAAATATATTCTGTTGTGTTCAACAGAAGAAAGAAAGTCATAATGGTTTGGAACCACTTGAGAGTGAGTAAATAGTGAGAATTTTTATTTTTGGGGTGAACTATTCCTTTAAAACTCCTACATTATAACACTTCAATTAAAAAACTAAATTCGCCATCAAAACAGTCCACCACATTCCACAGAAATAAACAAAGCATGCATCAAAATCAATCAGAAAACCAATCAGAATGCTTTTGATTTCTAAAACGCAAAGACAAACTCTTTTAACTTATCACCAGTCACTTCAGATTCTTTCTGCTGTCTTTGCTTGAATTCATTTAGTTGCAACATCATTACCAAGCGCAATATGCGATATGAAAATGTCTCTTAGATTTATCTTCCACAGATGTGTGAAGTCAATGCACAAAGAGCGATTTCGCACGTGATGCACAAGTGAAAAGGCTTTTTTATGGCAGTACATTAGAGTAAGTTAACGCTGATGAGAACAGCCTTTCAATCCCCTCTCCACATGCTTGTGTTTAATCCATCTCTCCTCTTAACAGCTCTCCGCATGTACCGCTATTCACTTCATGAATCCGCCGGACTTAGAAATTCCATTTAAAACAGCTGTTATTGCTGTAGATACACACTTCAGGAGGTTACAAGTGAGGGTTTAACACAATATGTGTGTATGTGAGCGTAAAAGAAAGAGAGAGTGTATAAATGTGAGATTAAATGTCTTTGTGTATGTGTGTGTGCGTTTCTGTGTAAAAGATAATGGGTTTTCTGGAAAAATACCAAGATATTTCTGTAAATCAAACCACTCTCTATTGCTGCTGGGAGTATAGTTCCAAACTGGCCCCCGAAATCTATATCTAGATTACAGTAATACAGCAGAATACTTCCTCTGAAACATACATAAACACATGAAACATTTCGCTCGTATAAGTACTTTTCTGACCCCGAATGAATCTAACAACTAATAAAATATGATAATGTATTATGTAGAGCTGATAGAGAATGAAGGTACAGTAAAAGTATTAGATTTATACCTTCATAAAGGAGAGAATGTGACAAAAATATGCTTAAACCAATTATGAAGCACAAAGTGGTTGATTAAAAAACATAGTAAAACATAGTAAACAAAGTTAAAAACATGCATAGTAAAAAAAAATAATAATAATTTAATAATAAATAATTTAAAAATAGTCTAATCCGGTAAAATCCAGCATCTTATTTTGTTTAGCTGATTTTATTAAATATATTAAAAATGTAATTTATTTATGTGATGTTAAAGCTAAATTTTAGAAGTTACTAGTCCTTTATTTAGTGTCACAAGACCTTTCAGAAATCATTCTAATGTGCTGTTTTTGTTTATTATTATTATTATTATTATTATTATTATTATTATTATTATTATTATTATTATCTATATTCAAAAAACAGTTGTGCTTTATCTTACTATTTATTTCAGGATTGTTTCATTTATCAAAGTAAAGTAATAAAAACATTTAACACGTAACTATTTGTAGCATATAAAATATAGTTTTTTATGTTTACAGTTTTTCCCAATTGTTTACACACAATTACTTGTACTTCAGACACAATGACTACAACATATAACTGATGCACCAACCCCCTGAACCAATTCTGCTAAACTCGAAGCACAATTTCTGCTTCGCACTCAAATTGCAGATTTAAAACACACTTTTTTCAAAACACTACACACAATTCTCTGCATTTGACACAATGTTCATGCAGAAAATCTCTTGTTTTCTCAAGGAACACACTGTCATTCACAATTGTAAAGTCAGTTGTCCTACTTTACATACTAACTCATCACATAGGTAAACACCTGTCACACAAAATCGCAGTTTAGAAATCAGAGCTCATCTCATATTCTCCATTTCTCAATCCTATTGAGGAATTTTTTTCTGCCTGGGGATGGAAAGTGTATGACCGAAATCCACACTTTTTTAAACATTTATTTATTTATTTTTTACTGTAACTGTATTCTGTAAATACTTCGGTTGATGGCATATATAGACCACATTTTGTGCAACTTTGTGTTGGTTGGGATGTCCACTGTTTTTGTGGGAAAAATACAGTAAAATATATTTGGTACCGTGTATTTGTGTGTTTTGTATAAAAACAATATTCTGAAATATTTTACAATGCACTTCTGTAGGCCTATGTACTGTCTGCAGTAATTGTAACACTGAACAAAAAAAGGCTCACAGTAAGTCATTACGTATGATGAATGGAGTAGAAGTGGTCATAGTGTTTTACATTAAGGACATCAGTGTTCAAATGGTTCTTATAAATGTCTATTCATGTGATGGTTTGTGTGTGTGTCATTTGAAAACAAAACACCATTATGAGAAGAAAGTGCATTGTTTTGAATGTAAAGTTTCATTTTGCACGAGAATTGAAGGGTTTTGCCCAATGTGTGTGTGTTTTGTGATTTGTGTGTAGAGTTCTGACAATATGAGACATGCTTTCAGAAAATGTGTGTAAACAATTGGGAAAAAATGTAATAGCTAAATACATACATACATGCAGTACATACATACATATGAGCAATATTACAGAGTAGCAGTGTGATATGGCTGTATATCGGCACTCGTGGGAGGTGTTCGTTGCCTTAGTGTCCCACCAGTGATGATATACAGCCATATCGCACTGCTACGAGTGTGATAATGCATTTATACAACAGTTCGAAAGCATAATTGAGTATATAAAAAAAGTCAGTCAAACACGGAGAGTCTAAAAATCCTTTAGTATGAGGAACTACTTTCTTCCGCCGTTCATTCACATCTGCAGTTGACGTTAGAGCTAGTATTTGAATGATTCTCTAGTGTAATGTCTAAAGTGATGATAAAACAGGTGATTTTGCTGACATTTCAAGATTATAAGGCTGAACAACATGAAATGCCATCAGTCTAGAGACATTTCCTAGTATTTCTCTGTTGCAATCGGGACATCACAATAACCCAGAAAAAGCCAAAGAAGCGCAAACACTACCAGAAACACTACCAGACTATGGTATAAATACAGCACTACAACATACAAAAGAGAGAGATCAATTTAGAAAGTCACTTACCAGTTTTAGAATGATTTGATCAGCTGTAGTTTCAAATTATGCAGAGTTTTTCTTCTCCTCTAAGAGCTTATTATGCGGTCTCTGTTGCCATCTTGTAGATGAAGAACATCAACCGTCTTTGGTCTGCTCAGTATAACAGGCTAATGGCCGCCGACGCACTGTCTTTCAGAAATTATAAATATTCAAAACAGACACTGTCCCTACAAATAAACTGCATAGTTGCAATCTAAACAACTACATTCTCGCCTAAAAAGCCTCAAAAGTACATTATGTTGTCCAACAGCTGCAATATTTGTCAAACTGTAGTGAGTTTATTGATCTGCTGTCACTCTATGTGGGCGGAGTAATACAGAAGGGTAAGGAGGCTGTACGAGTGCTGTTATTGCAGAATATCGCACAGCTATCAGCCAATCAGATTCGAGAACCAGACAGAACTGTTGTATAAACAAACAAACATACATACATACATACATACATACATACATATATACATACATACATACATATACTGTAATGATTGTCAGCTGGAGTGCCCACAATACCTCTCCACTCCAGCTATCTGCTCACTTCACCAAGCTGGACATGTGGGACGTGTACCATAACCCTCTGCACTGATTAAGCTCGCAGCTGTTTGCCATCCTGGACTTTGATTATCACATACCTGCAGCACATTTACACACAAACATAGAAGCTCCAGATTTACACATATTCATGGCTGAGTATATTTGGTTATAGACTTTATAAAACATTGTTTTTTTTGTTTTCTTTAGTGGTTGGCAGAGCGAGGCTTCATGAAACTCTGAAACTAATGTCTAATCAAATGTGGCAAGGCTTTGAAACATTTAGAAACCTGTCTCTATCTAAGTATTAATTATAAACAATTTAACATAAAACAGTTACGCAAATTGAGGAATTATACCTCACTTTGTTTTGATGAGATATCAAGTGATTTAGTAGAGTGGTTAGTATTCTTCACTGGCATGCAGATGGTTCAAATCCAGGATGAAAATATTATTCATATTACTGTAAAAGGCAAAAAAAAAAAAAAAAACTCTGGCTATTTGCCTTTTCTGAGCATCTAACCCTGCTTCCCCATATCATTCCGCAACATGGTTATCATGTTCATATGAAATAATATTTATGTAATTATTATGAATACAGAGCACTTGGTGTAAACTTGGTAGAAAGTAGGGTAAAACTTGTGAGAACAAAAGTGAGAGTGTCTTATTCTAACGATCACAGAATGGCTGCTCTCTGTATTCACATTGATGCATTAAAATGGAGGGAATATCTGAAAAGAGGGTTTTATAATATCTGACAAACTCAGATGTGTGGTGACAAGCAATTTATCTGAGAGGGAGGAAAACAAATGATGAGAATTTAAATGCGACTGAGGGAGAAAGAGTGAAGAGGAAGACAAAGTCATCAACTCATTATGTCTGTCTCTCTTTGAAAATCTGATAATTGCTTCATAATGGCTCACATAATGCAATATCAAAGCCTCTCCTAAATAAAACAAGCACATAAACGCGTGCCTGCAAACAAATACTCTAATTGACGTGTATTTCTCAAGTTGGCTTCTATAGAACAAGTTAGCACGCAATATCTGCAGCATGAAATTACTGCTTAATGAAGCAATAAGCCTAAAATTTAACATTGAAATTAACTTGTTTAATTCAAGTATATTCAACATCACTTACCTATCCTAAATACATTTATTTATACCAATTAAACACATTTTATGCATTAAACCAGGTTGAAATAGTTCATTAAAGTCCTTAGCACATTTTGCAGTGTACCTGTTGCAACGACTTTACCACAATATTCCTTCCTTACAGCAGTTAGTATGGTAATATCAATGTCTTAACTTGTTGGTTTTATTAGGCATGTGCCAATATTGTCATTGTGATTGATATTTATAAGCTACTAATTATTCTCATGTTATATCTGATAACCTATAGTTGTCATATTAAAATTATGTACAATCTAATCTCAATAAATGTAAAAAATTAAACTGAAAAAGCTAAGTATTTTTGAACCCTATAAGAAAAGAGTGTGTGTCCATGTATGTAAAACATAATATATTCAATTCTGAAGATTATTGTTGTTTATTATTATTTTTTAAATATATTTATTTATTTCATAAACGTATGCCTGCAAACAAATACTCTAATTGACGTGTACTTCTCAAGGCAACTTCAATAGAACAAGTTAGCACACAATATCTACAGCATGAAATTACTGCTTAAATGAAGCAATAAGCCTAAAATTTAACATTGAAATTAACTTGTTTAATTCAAGTATATTCAACATCACTTAAGTATCCTAAATACATTTATTTATACCAATTAAACACATGTTATGCATTAAACCAGGTTGAAATAGTTTTTTAAAGTCAAGTCACACATTTTGCAGTGCACTTGTTGCAAAATTTTTACCACAATATCCCTTCCTTACAGCAGTTAGTATAGTAAAATTTTTAGTGTCTTGACTTGTTGGTTTTATTACGCATGTGCCAATATTGACATTTTGATTGATATGTATAAGCTATTATTTATTCTCATGTTATAGCTGATAACCTATAGTTGTCATATTAAAATTATGTACAATCTAATCTAAATAACTCTAAAAATAAATAAATAAATAAACACTTTTGAACAGTATAAGAAAAGTGCTTGTGTGTGCATGTATGTAAAACATATATCCATTATGCTATGTCCTATACATTTACTGAAGGTTATTATTAAATTCTTAGCATTTGTTTATTTATTTGTTTATTGATTTATTTATTTATTTATTTATTTATTTATTTGTTTGTTTGATTGTTTATTTATTTATTTATTTAGGTTGGTGTGTTTAACAAATTTCTTTTTAAATTGTTATTTACAGAGTTGTTTTGTTCAAACTAATTGAACCAATTGTGTATTTAATGTACTATATTTCATATATATATATATATATATATATATATATATATATATATATATATATATATATATATATATATATATATATATATATATATATATATATATATATATATTGCTGCACTATTTATAATTCACATAATGATTTTGTTACTTCAGTATTTTACTGACATTTTCATTTACACTTTTTAATGAAGACAAATGCAATTTATGCTTTTATGTCTTTTAAAGGGGTGTCAAAATTAATTGTTTCTTCGGTGCACTGCGATGCAGATGCGGACAATTCAGTATTGGTTTAGTAATAATCATAACCGGTTATTATGTACTGACGTCATTTATCTCATATGCATTATGTCGTGGTAGCTTACTATGGCAAGGAAGGCGAGCATGAGTAATTAAAACACTCCAACTACTTAAAAACGCAGAAACTGTGCACAATTCACTGCTTGTGAGTTTGCTGGAGAGTCTTTCACTGACACTGAACAGCAGAAGCCCCTATTTCACAGTGATTAAGAAAAAGAAAGTAAACTCCATTTCTCTCTCTCGCTCACTGTGGGCCTCTGACTTGTTGGCATGACTTTTCCTCTCCTCTCGGCTCTTACAGCGTTACTTCTGGATACCGACATGAGCGTGTGTCTGCAGAGCGAGTTTTCTCCACCGCGTCTATCATGTATCAGTTGTGATCACCGATGCCGTTTATCAGAGCTTATAATCGGTGAACAGCGCCAGAGCATTAGAGCCAATCGCAGCCCTTTCTGTTGAACGCGTGACCAATCATAGGGATGTAAGAACTCGCTTGACAAGGCTCAGTAAGCAAGCAGGATACTTACATTTGTTTATTTGTTATGACTGCTCATGTTGTTCTGTGTACTTTTTAAAGGTACAGTTCATATATCTGACTGCTTGTATTAAATATATAATTGCGTATGGAAAGCATCGTCAATGCACCGTGATATCGAATTGAACGAATCGATGGCATGATAATCATAACTGAACCGAACAGTGAGACCAGTGTAGGTTCACACCTCTAGTCTTTTAAAATGCAAACAAGTCACTTCTCTCCTTCACACGTTGTGTCTCAGTTACTGTGACAGCAACAAACAAAACATCTGTGTGCATGATAAAGCCTCATCATTATTCTTTTTGTCAAAAACTTACCAGTATAAATAATGCCAACCCAGGCTCACTGGGGATGTGTGCCCAGGGCTACATATTTGAGAACCAGTAAATATGTCTCCTGAGCTATGTAAGGTTGCATTTTTTGTATAAAACGAAGACTCTGGGGCAGTGTAACAGCGCTGACAACTTCTGTTTCCTTTTTCAATACCGCTGAGCTCTTACCTCTATATGGACGGCTTTTCCAGAATTACCTGTTTGCTCTGTAGCTCGCTACAAACAGCGTCAGATTTAAGACATAAAGTGGAGCAAAAATCAGGTAAAAAGAAAAAAAGGCAGTGTGAAATCATGGTAAAACCATGCGGACGCAACAGCTTTTCTCTTCTAGTTTTTTAAAACATTATTGGTTGGGTTTAGAAATGGGGAGGGTGTGTCCGTTGATAGCAAGATGATATATGCAGGATAAGCTGACCGGTTTCTCTCACAGATGCGCAGAAATGGGCAGAAATGTACACAGTGGCCTCTGGTTGATTTACAAGAAATGGCACATATAAGAAAATGTGCCCTAGTAAAGTATTTAAGATTGTCAAAAATGTACACAGTGGCCTCTAGTGAATTTGTAAAACAAAAACAGACATAACTCAGGGCACATATTTCGTGGTTCTCAAATATGAAGCCCTGGGCACATATTCCCACACTGTAAAAAAATGATATGACAAAAAGTCATCAAAACAAATGTTTTATGCAATTTTACCTTATTTCAATACGTTAATCAGGTTTAATTTAATATTTTTATATCGTCAGTTTGACTGATGTAAGTTGAGATGACTAGAAAAGTTAATTTGATTAAACAAAAAAGAAATTTAGGCAGCAATAGTGCAATGAACCTGGGTTGAACAATGCATGTCTAAGTAAAAAGAAAGGGAAGAAATGTGCGTTTGTATCAGTGCTTTCAATTTGAGAAGGAAAAAAACATCTCTTGGACATGAAGACAACACACTACAAACATCTCTTAACCAGGCCTCGACCTAAAGGGCAGGAATTATTTCAACTCGTGATACTGAGATATGTACTTTCTTGAAGAAAAACTCAAGACTACAATCAAGGCATTTGAGGGAGTTCAAAAAGTGCTCCCAGATATAGAGAATAGCTCTCTTTGGGCTTTACTTTGTGCTTTGTAACATCTTTTTTTTTTTGTAAACATTTTTTTTTTATGCTCAAACAGCAATAGGAAACTGAAAATGTGGAAAGCATACTAATTCAATGGCAAATGGTAGACTAAGACAGTCTTTCTTCACACCTCAAATTCATGAAACATTAGCATTTACGGACGGTGGGTAAACAAAAACAGAGTTATGAAGTTCTGCTGACAGTTTGACAATACACTTGAGGTTGTCAGAAACACTTTTCATGAGTTAAATCCACAAATAGGCATAAAGAGTGACCAATAGCTTAGATTTGCAAAATAATAATAATTTAAAAATCCTAAATATGTTGATATGAGGTTTATACTAGCATATACTTTTAATAAATTAATAAATTAATTTAAATGAATGAAGAAATTAAATAATTCATTCATTCTACTGTTTGGTGTTTATATATATATATATATATATATATATATATATATATATATATATATATATATATATATATATATTTTTTTTTTTTTTTTTTTTTTTTTTTTTTATTATTAGCCCCCCTTTGAATTTATTTTTCTTTTTTAAATATTTCCCAAATTATGTTTGACAGATTTAGGAAATTATCACAGTATGTCTGATAATATTTTTTTCTTTTGGAGAAAGTCTTATTTGTTTTTTTTGGGCTAGAATTAAAGCAGTTAAAAAATTTTAAAGCCATTTTAAGGTCAAAATTATTAGCCCCTTTAAGCTATTTTTTTTTCGATAGTCTACAGAAGAAACCACTGTTATACAATAACTTGCATAATCACCCTAACCTGCCCAGTTAACCTAATTAACCTAGTTAAGCTTTTAAATGTCACTTTAAGCTGTATAGAAGTGTCAATTATTATTTATTGTCATCATGGCAAAGATAAAATAAATCAGTTATTAGAGGTGGGTTTTTAAAAGTATCATGTTTAGAAATGTGTTGAAAAAAAATCTTCTCGCCGTTAAACAGAAATTGGGGGGGGAAAATAAACAGGGGGGCTAATAATTCAGGGGGGCTAATAATTCTGACTTCAACTGTATATATATATATATGTGTGTGTGTGTGTGTGTGTGTGTAGTTTTTCCACTTCAAAGAACATTTTGTTCAATCACAATGTTTCATGGATATTATAGTTAGTTATTATGTTGCAGCTTTCATTTTCATCAACTTATAGGTTGTACTGTTTATTGTGCAGTATGTAGACTTTTTTCACTTTGTTTACAAGAATCTATATTTTTAAGAGTAATCCCTTTAATATTACTCAATCAATATTGCAGTTGATTTTTGTTTTTTAACAACTAGCAGGTTGCACAGTTTATTGTAGCTACTTAGGCTATTTAAAGGCATCAGATTATGCTTTTATTAAGCAGTAGGCATTTTCAAATCAAAACTAAATCACACCTGTTTAGCTGTGCATATTACTGAATTTACTGAACATTAATGTCCGACAAATCACACTATTTGTGTTTTTCTTTTTTGTTATTCTTTTTAAACTTGGACATTCTATATCTGTTTTTCAAAAAAAAAAAAAAAAAAAAAAAATTCTGATACTTGTATTTCATGTTTATTTTATTTTTGTTAATCTTGTTTATGTTCATTTATCATTGTGTATGAAATGCTTTATAGATAAACTTGCCTTTTTTATTACATTATACAATATTCAACCCAGGCTCATTCTGAATATATACCCCTATATACATTTCTGGAGAGCGCCAAATATGTCCCAGGAGCTACGTTTTTTTTTTTTTTTTTTTTTTTTTTGCAGTTTTTGCAGTTTTTGTTTTTGTGAATCCACCAGAGGTCGATGTGTACGTTTTTTTGAGATGTCAGATTTCTCTTGCGAGTGCCATTCGTGCCTGCTGTTCTCGCATAAATTCACCAGACGCTGACCCATCCTCCTCTTTTCCTAAACCCAAGTGATAGTGTTTTTAAAAGCACCGACTGACCCGCCCACCCACTTCCCAAAACCGAACTGACAGTGTTTTCAAAAGCTATCCAAAAAAAAGAAAGCCTGATTTTTACCACATTTTCAGATTTAACCACATTCTCATCCTGTTATTTACTTGTTTATTTTAATTTTTGGCTTTTGTTTTTGACCCTGTCATCTTGATCAACTCCACTCCACGTCACAAATAATTCGCGATCTCCAGAAATTTATATACGAATACGTTTACAGAATAAGCCTATGTTGACCAATATTAGTCTCAGGAATCTGTGTGGTTTCAAGCTGCAGGGGCTGGGAGCTGCAGCTCGTTTTAATTTAAAGATACAACCTAAAAAGGGGCATCTAAAGAGGGATTTATTAGAGCCTTTACAGCTAATGCCTCAGATACTTTAACAACAACAAACCAAACTGCATGCATCCTAAAGATCTTCTCTTTTATAACACCGCCAACAATCTGTTCAACGGTGCTTGAAAATAAACAACTTCCACTAGCTAAATTTCAGTGTGAACGGCTCTTCATGTAGGAATTCTGCTTTTGTCAATGTGTTGCAGCGCACACATGCAGACTAAATCCAAATGCACTGGTGTGAGTCCAGCTGAGAGATATTGGCTCATTTATCTTGTCGATCTGAGCAGATGGAATCATTACACACGTAAACTCTCCGTGCGCCTTTCCACCTATACAACGGCCGTCAATCAATCACAGCGGTCTGACATAGCCTCTCCGACTGTATTGGTGACAGTGAAACGCTGTGATCTACACTCCAGTACAGGCCTCTGTCAGAGCTCAAGGCTGTTGCCCAAGGCTATTCGTTCATGTGTGGGATGGCGACACCAAAACTGCTGAATTCCCTCTGTTTAAACATGAGCTGACTGAACTCGGGCGTCACGTTCCTTCTCTGTCGCTAAAACGATATCCTTTCAGCAGCGATGGCGATTAATGCTAAATGCCACTGAAAATGTCAGCTGCCTTTGATATCGTCGTTCAGGATATGGACATTACCGCTGGAGGATTGTGCATTTAATGCTCACCTATGAAATGTGTGGCAAACCAACTAATGTAGGTATGGGTTAATCCTGAGCTGAACTGTAAAAACTGAACTATAAGTGCGTTGGAGGAATCTTGACATCAGCTGAATGGTCGGTTGAATCAGTGGAGCACAAATATAATAGAATAAAACTGTCTATGTCTGTCTCTGTCAATCATTAATTACAGTGCATGAATAAATAATTATGGCACATGAATAAATAATTAGAGTACATGAATAATTACATCATTTTAATCACATCAATGAATAAATTATACTGTAGAAATCATTTATTACTAAATTAGTATTTCTATTATTGCTTGTTATAATAAAAGTAAATTGCTTTACTTGTATAATACTTAATTGTACTACATGATGCATATTAATTTTATATTTAATTACAATTAATCATACTAATTAAAATGTAATATAAATATAATAATAAATAATTAATCATTAAAATATTTCCAATTATATTATCATTGCACATTAGTATATTTAAACTGGTAATATTTAATATTAATTATTCATTCATTCATTTTCCTAGGGCTTAGTCCTTTTATTCATCAGGGGTTGCCACAGCGGAATGAACCACCAATATTAATTATATAAATTGTTATTAATTAATTAAGTGCATATTTTAATTATGATAAATGTACACAATATTATACTTTCTTTTACACTTTATTTAATTAATGTGTTCATTTAACTGTTATCTTTTTGTCAGATAAATGTATAATGAATGTGGATTTTGCATTTTTATATATTTTAATAAATTAATATGAATTATTAATATAAATAAATTTCCCACAGATGGGTTGCAGCTGGAAGGGCATCAGCTGTGTAAAACATATGCTGGATAAGTTGGCGGTTCATTCTGCTGTGGCGACTCCGGATTAATAAAGAGACTAAGCCGAAAAGAAAATGAATGAATGAATGAATATTAATTAATAATAAAATGTGAGCTGCTTTGTGTAAGCAATATGTTTATAATTAATAAGCATATTTACAACAAATAATTTCTTTAATTTATTATTGAACATTTTATATTTAAATGTTCTCTTTCTATCAGATAAATCGTCATCTTGGAATTATAAGGTTCTATCTGCGTTCTGAATGATTTTGAGATATTGAGCTTCAAAGTTTTTGCATTCCATATAGCAAAGAGTATGTGTGTAACATTTGTATTTTAAATAAAAAGTCTTACAATGTAAAATACTTATAAAAAACATCCCATAATGTAAATAAGTTGTCATTTAATAAGAATATGTCAATAACTCAATTTTGACAAAAATGTCAGATAGAACCTTATAATTCTAAGGTGACGAAATGTATAATAAAAGTGAATTATGTACAGTGCTCAGCATATATAAATACACCCTTCACCAATCTATCTTTTAAATTCATATTTTTAATAAGAAGCTATACAATATTATATTTTGTGCATATACATTAGATTAGTCAGTACTGAAGCCAAATCTGGAGCTTATCTAACAAAATAGCGAATGATAACAGTCCAAAAACTAGTAGACTCAAATTTATATGGTATAGAAAAATAATAAATACAAATTTTAAAAAGAGGAAAAATTAAGAGAAGCAAAAAACTTAAAAGTTTTGTTGAAATTTTGTAGGTTGTAATTTATTTTTGCAATATTTTGCTTGATTTTAATTGTATTATCTTTTAATTTCTAAACATGTTTGTTGACTAAAATATTATTTGAATAAACATATCTGTTTAATAAATCTGTTTTGTTTAAATGCACCAAAATACATTGGCTATATTCACTGTAAAATATTCATTTTCAAAATGGGATGTGCTCAATTATGCTGAGCACTGTATTTATTAATAACAAATAAATACAAAAAGTTATATAGAAGTACATCTAATAAATAACATAAATACTTTATAGATACTATTTTTAAATAATGTTGTATTTTTTAAATATATGCATTGTTGTTAGGCAAAATAAAAGTATAATAAACATGAATTGATTTAGTTGTATAGTATTTTTTAAAATCAATAAACAAACTGTAATAAATCATCATATAACTACTTAATGTTTGATTTAAATTGTATTCCATGTACTTCATTCATATTATTGCATTCATTGTATCTAAATAAACAGAGAAATATAAGTACTTAAATAATCAAACATATTTAATTTGTAATATGTAATATGTACACTGTAAAATCCAATAAGTTAAGGTAACTCAAACCATTTGAGGAAACTGATTGCAACAAACCAATTACTGTAAGTTCATAAACTAATCCTAATGAGTACTGTGAACTAAATCCATTTGAGTAAACGAAGCAATTTGAGCACAGTAAAACCCAATAAATGAAGAGAACTCAAACCAACTGAGTACTCTTAAACCCAATAAGTTAAGGCAACTCAAACCGTTTGAGGAAACCGATTGCTACAAACCATTTGAGTTAAGAAATTAATCTATATAAGTACTGTGAACTTGCTCCATTTAGGTTGAAGTGATGAGGTATTTAATTAAGTCCTTACCTTCAACACTGAGCTCAAAACACTTTTCAAATGAGTAGAATTAACTTTTAGTTAATTTTGAGTTAACTACTAGAGCTAAAGATGTTTGCCCGAACCCGACGGGACCCGGCGGGACCCGACGGGTTCGGGTGGGTTCGGGTTTAACTTCTATCATTTTAGACGGGGTCAGGTCGGGCCGGGCTTAGCTTGCGCAGTAAATGAATAGTCATGTGATGCATTTCGATTAGCGCGAGAAAGTAATCAAATCATTTGTTACAACATTAAAATTCATCCCTGCAAAGGTGAAACAAATGATGACAAAGAAGTGAAAAAGAGTGAATTTTGACTGTGGTCAAGCCAGCCGCCAGTCCAAAAAGAACGGTCATTCTAGCCGCCAAGGTATTTCGGCGGTCACTCATACACTGCATATTACGGTAGAGCGCTAAACAGCAATGTATGAACAGCAAGCTGACAGGGAAGAGGACGAGGTCATTGCTACCTTCAAACTGCTGTCATGGAAAATTAAACGGATGTTCTTGGCAGGTAGAAGATGAACAAACAATCCTACCCAAAACTTGCAAAATTAGCCAGATCAGAACTATGCATCTCGGCCTGTAGCAGAAGCAGTGAAAGGTATTCGGTACGCAGCATCCTGAGCGCAGGACTGCGCTAAAGCCATTTACAGTGGATTCAATAATGTACCTGCACAAAAGCACGTAGCCTAATCTTGGTGAGTAAAGAGTTTTTAAATAATAAATAAATATTATTAAACCATAAAATCATAATGTAAACAGAGTGTACAGGCTAATGTTAGCATTATTCGTTTGTTATTCAGCTTCACCGTCAACTTAAGGCCAGATTGTGAAGAGAAGTGGCGAAACAAATCCCGCAGAGCCTTTATGTTAATTTCGTTATTGCCAAATACCAGTCATAATTTAGAATTTTTTTAACTTAATTTGTTAAGAAAGACTTCTTTTCGTTGGTGTGTTGGCCAATTTAAAGGCTAAGTGTATGTACCTAGGTCTATTTAGAGTGCTGAGATGTTACGATGTTACAGAGGACTTATTATATATCTTTATTCCCACTTCCAAGTGGTTTATAGCCTATGTTTGTTATGAATAAATTATGTTAAAACATATAAATGACTCGTTCTTGAAAAAGGCAAAAGAGCTGTGTGCATGTGCACATTTGAATAATGTCGGGTTATTAACGGGTTCGGGCTTTATAAAGCTGTCAATCAAAATGTCGGGCTCGGGCTGAATTCTGTCGGGCTCGGACCCTATCGGGCCTAATTTTTATGGCCCGATTACAGCTCTATTAACTACCCTCATTTCATTTGATAAAGTTGACTGTTGGGTTTACAGTGTATAGTTTAGTTATGTCTAGTTTTTATTTTATTACAGTATATAGTACTTATATATTAACGGGTATCTATTTTACTCCTTTTTCAAGATTTAAGATAAGCCTTTTGTGTCCCCATAATGTGTCTGTACAGTTTCCATCAGATTATTTATTATACCTTTCAGAATATTGGAATTTTCTGCTCTGAACAAACTGTAGCTGATTTTGTTTCGTGTGCCTTTAATGCAAAAGAAGCTGATTCTCCCCGCCCAGCGTTCCCACGTGCCTGTCAGAGTGTGTCTCCATCTCCTGCTGTATCAGATAAACAGCACAGTGACAGACATTTGCTGATGATTGATGATCACAGCGAGCTGAACAGATCTTTTAATCCCAGTTACTTTGCACACGTCCTGACTTGTTGATATGATTATATGCGTTACTACAGAGACATGTTAATACACGGATGTCAATCAATTTGGTGGGCGGGGAAAAATGCACTCCTATGTCACGTTGCGGTGGGCCTCAAAATGGTAGGGATTTGGATCCTATTTTAACATCAGGAAATTTAAAAAAAAGATACTTATTGTGTTTATATCACTCTAATATGACTGTGGACACTATACCTACACACAGTTCTGTCCAAACAGCTTCCAAAAGATGATTTTCATCATAGGTGCCCTTTAATACATATTTTCATTTTTGACTATTTAATATATTTTTGTTCACAATTATACATATCACACAATAAATAATGAGCTTAATTTACATATGACAGGTGAATCCACTGCCAAACTAATTCAATGTTTAAACAAGCGAAAACACTGAAGAGCACTGGACGTATTTTGGCACCAGCCGAATAGCAGTATTGTCCTGTATATTCAGCGAAGCTCAAACAGATATCACTGAATGACAGCTCTCTTTGTCTGAATGAGAACACCTGTGAAATGCATCTTTGTTCACACCTGTATTTTGTTTAAGAGCTGTTCACTCGCACTTAAATAAACACAGACACTCTCGCAAACACTCAATCCTCCGTAAAAACCAGTCGCCACAAGAGCAAGTGAGACAGAAAATGCAAATGGCTTGGTTTTTGCAGTTGTATTTGTCCACTCTGTCAAACAGAAATACAAACGCATGCTAAATAAGTGTTGCTGTTATATTGGTTATTACCTGAATGTCAAGAGACGTGTGTGTGGAGAGCAAGTCCACATAGAAACACTCAGTAAAACATAAAGCACACCTGGATTTCTTACTTATAAGTCTCCCACACATATAGAGAGACTATCTCTGCGTTTGAAAGTGAATTTCATCCCCCCCCCCCTCTCTCTCTTAAGTTCAAATGGGCTTTATTGGCATGACTTGCACAGTATTGCCAAAGCATTTATACAATACGTAGAACAAGAATATATCAGTAAAATAATTACCTGTTAAGGTATGTATATTATATATGCATGTATATTACATACAAAGTAAATGAATTTAAGTAAATAAAAAAATATAATAACAAAAAAAGATAAATAATACATTTACAAATAATAATAAAATAAATAAAAATAAATAAAAATATAAAGATAATGGTAATAATAATAAGAAATATAAACATAAGAAATGCTCTTGCTTTAGGTTTCTCTGTTGGATGACAGTCTGAGTTTGTGGCAGGCTCAAACATATTTGGCTGCTGTTGGAATCGTGTAATTTTCACCTAAAATATATCGAATTTGAGGCGATGCGGTGGCGCAGTAGCTAGTGATGTCGCCTCACAGCAAGAAGGTCGCTGGTTCGAGCCTCGGCTGGGTCAGTTGGCATTTCTGTGTGGAGTTTGCATGTTCTCCCCACGTTCGCGTGGGTTTCCTCCGGGTGCTCCGGTTTCCCCCACAAGTCCAAAGACATGCGGTACTGGTGAATTGGGTAAGCAAAAAAACTGGCCGTAGAGTATGTGTGTGAATGAGAGTGTATGGATGTTTCCCAGTGATGGGTTGAAGCTGGAAGGGCATCCGCTGCGTAAAACATATGCTGAGTAAATTGGCGGTTCATTCCGCTGTGTTGACCCCAGATTAACAAAGGGACTAAGCCGAAAGGAAAATGAATGAATGAATATATCGAATTTGATAAATTTGCTGGAATTTTTGGAAATATTGAACTCTAATGTGATGATAGTGATCACAGTGAATATCTCTCGCTCTCTCGCTCTCTCTCTCTCTCTCTCTCTCTCTCTCTCTCTTTAAAGCCATCACGAGCCATCAGCATATACATCTCATTTATACTAACTTGAGATAATTCCAACTGTAACAGTTTGTAAGGGGAGTAAAATGCAGTTCAAGGCTTAAAGGGATAATTCGCCCAAAAATGAAAATGAAACCCACGCGAACGCAGGGAGAACATCCAAACTCCACACAGAAATGCCAACTGACCCAGCCAGGGCTCGAACCAGTGACCTTCTTGCTGTGAGGCGATTGTACTACCCACTCCCCTTGATGCCCTATATTATATATACATAAACTAATATAAAATGAAACATAGTACATTAATTATTTGTTTATTATTTATTTTTTTCAAGATAAAATAAGTCTCTGATGTCCCTAGAGTGTGTATTTGAAGTTTGAGCCCCAAATGTTTTTTTATAACTCTTTAAAACTGCCCCTTTTAGGCTTTGATCTAAATTGTGACTGTCACTTTAAATTCAAATGAGATTGTGTTCTTTTTCTAAGGCGGAGCTGCAAATGCCTATGCGTCACTACAGAGGCAGATTCAAAACAGAAATAATGTTATCTTTGTGAAAAACTTAGTGGCTTAAAAGTAGGAGTCTATGGAGATTCCAGTGTCCATTCGTGCATCCTTAAACTCCACATATATAATGTCTTTTAGTCGCTGACATTATCTTCAGTAGGTATGTTGAAAACTCTAATGGCAAGCGGCTGCTTCTCACTCAGGGCTGTTTATGCTAATGAGGTAGAGATCATCAATAATGGGCGGGGCTTTTCCCCTCTGATGACACATATATAGGGAGTATTTAATCTAAGTGTTTCTGCAGACTGTTTTTACCAACTGTAATTATAAAAAGTAGAATTAATTATTTTTTATCATTAGGTGCTAGATACATGCCACACAATAGTGTTTAAACCCCTTATAAAGGTGATTTTTGCATAATAGTGATTTCCCCTTCAATATTTTTATATTACATTTTATATAATGCAATATTTCATATTATATTAAGTTTTTTATTCTCATACTATATAAATATTTTGTACATTTTGAATATTTTATTATTATTGTATGTATAATTATTCATTCATTCATTTTCCTTCAGCTTAGTCTCTTTTTTATCAGGGGTCGCCACAGTGGAATGAACCGCCAACTATTCCAGCATATGTTTTACGCACCGGATGCCCTACCCGCCGTAACCCAGTACTGGAAAACACACATGCACACTCATTCACACCCACACTCATACACTACAGACAATTTTTGTTTACCCAATTCACCCTTACTGCATGTCTTTGAATTGTGGAGGAAACCGGAGCACCCAGAGGAAACACATGTGAACATGGAGAGAACATGTAAACCAAACAGAAATGCCAACTGGTCCAGCCAGGACTCGAAGCAGCAACCTTCTTGCTGTGAGGTGACAGTAATCTCCTGAGCCACCATGCTGCCCCCAAAGCTGAAGATGTTCATAATTAATTAGGGGAGCGCGGGGCACAAAGTAACGCGGGGTTAAATGTAACACAGAGTTTTAAGGTATTTGCTCAGGGTTAATCATGGCACGCTTTCAAAGTTTTCACCACAGTGTCGGCAGACGTCTTCCTGCCAATTATTGAAAATTCTCAGCGAAATTTGGATGAGAAACACAGGAGAAATCATTTTTGCAGCATAAAAGTATTTTTTATTAGAGTCGATATTTTTTTATTTTGAAAAAATCTGTGAAAGTATGTATGTAAAATCTTATATTGTTGTGATCACCGTCTTCTAGGCTAAAAGATGAAACCATTTTGAAAGATGTATAAAACACACAGTGACTGCTACACAGTTTTGAGTAAAACATGACACAGCGGGGCTAGTTGTAACAGGGTGTTACAAATAGGCCATACACTGTTGGACACCAACTAAACTAACAAAATATTTTTTTGAATTTTGAGTGTAATGTTGAGAACTTTTTAAATAAAAATGTTTTTTAATAGAAAATGTTGTTTTAACAGAAAAAAAAATAATTTATTGCTAATAATGCAAATAAATGCATTGAATAATAATGGATAAATGGATAATAATGCAAATAAATTCAAATGTGTTTATCCAATGAACAAATAAATAAATAAACATACCGTGCTATGTAGAATAAAAAAGAAATGAGCCAATTACTGAGGAAATATAGCTACTATTAAAAGTAAACTGAATTTAAATTAATTGTGTGCAATCTGCCTTTATAAGCATGTGTTACAACTAACCCTCCGTCTGTTACAACTTGCCCCGCAGGTGGGGTAAATAGTAACATTTATACTCCTGGCACTTTTGCCAATACTGCACAGAAACCAAAGGTCCGGCGATCATAATTTCAATGCTAATTTGCAGGAGAGGCTTGTGTGTTGTTGGTAAAAAAAATTTGGTTTGTCTAACCCCATTATTTTGTTCATTATTTGACCAAAACCAAAAAGTGTTACTTTGTGCCCCGCTCTACCCTAGCTGATTCGGTTAACACAATTGTTTGACCGTGCCGCCCATGTATAATTATTAAAATAATGTAATCAATAATGACTCTCATTTACATATAAATGCTACTGTACATGTCTGGGCTAAAAAACAACACTTAAAAAAATCCATAAGCTTTACTGTAAAAAAAACGGCAACTGTTGTTGCAAGGACTTTTACCATTAAAAATAATGTAAAAATCTTACATTTTTACAGTAAACTGTCATATTTTGATAATTTATATAGTCCTCAAATGTTTTGAAGTACTCAAAGCTTCCCATTGTACCTTTGTTTCACAGACAAAAACACCCCCAAAAGCATGTGGTGATGGTAAATTCATATAAAGAACCAATGCTCCTCACAAACAGCTTATCCACGAGCAGAGAAACATACTAATATATAAAACATGCTCAGTGTCATTCACACAACTACTAAACACCATCATAGTAACACACATGAAACATAAAACTAAAGTAATGAGATAAAAATTATATATCCACAATAAATGTAACATAAAACTTTAATGTGCATCACTGATGAGGTGGGGGGGGGGTGCCATACTAATGTAATAAAAAATGAAGCATCATCAGAGATTTCTGCATCAATTTATGATTATTAAATGTATAAAGGAAATGTTTAGGTTATTCATTCATTCATTTTCTTGTCAGCTTAGTCCCTTTATTAATCCGGGGTCGCCACAGCAGAATGAACCACCAACTTATCCAGCACAATTTTATGCATCGGATGCCCTTCCAGCCACAACCCATCTCTGGGAAACATCCACACACTCATTCACACTCATACACTACGGACAATTTAGCTTACCCAATTCACCTGTACCGCATGTCTTTGGACTGTGGGGGAAACCGGAGCACCCGGAGGAAACCCACGCAAACGCAGGGAGAACATGCAAACTCCACACAGAAACGCCAACTGACCCAGCCCAGCCGAGGTTCAAACCTGCGACCCAGCGACGTTCTTGCTGTGAGGCGACAGTACTACCTACTGCGTCACTGCGTCGCCTGGAAATGTTTAGGTTACAGATCAAAATTATTTACTTCATTCAAATCACCATTCATCAATTTTATCACAATTAACACTAGAACAAACGGGATAAACCATTGGATGAGATGCACATTTTTCTAATGCAATGTAATTGTTTAGTGAATTTGTCCTGCGTCTCTTTCTCTCCCTCTCTGTCTCCCTGTCTTTCCCCAGACAGTCAGAAGTGAAACAAAAGCAAAAGTCAAAGAGGGAGAGAGGTGTGAGTTAAGAATGAGAACGAAAAAAAAGAAGGAAAGAAAGTGAAGGTTTATAGAGAGAGAAAGAGAGAGATGGCTAGTTAAGGGGGGAATGTGATGTCAGATGGTGAAGCCGGGCCACTCAGACATGACAGTCATGACAAGATGAAGCCCCTTTTCTCCTCCTGTAACATCAGCCCATCGTCTCCTCCCTCCTCCATCCAAATCTCCATCTGTGAAGCAACACTGCCCCCTACAGTCCAATCGCACAACGCCAAAACTGCTGCCTTTCAAACAAACACACGGCTGAATCAGAGCCTATGGACGCTTGAACACATCATTCAGGCTGTGTAGCGCTAAAAAAGACAATGCTCATGTTAAAATCACCACAGCTGTCTACACTGCAATATGCGTAAGTCACAGACTGCACTACTGATCCGGTAGTGAGCTGCCTAGTACATAGTACATTTGGGATTACTGTTCAAAAGGAAGGTGGTGCCTTGTAAGGTACTGTATTTGATCCAAATGTTGGATACTGTTATTTCGCATTTTGGTTAATGCTGGTTCTATGAGGTGCCATGCAGAAAAAAAGTGAGGTGAAATGGGGGAAAAGATTAAAATTGATCTTGCAGTTTCACTCATGAGCTAGAGCATTTCAGTTGTGATCCAATTATAGTATAGTGATGTACTGAATCAGTATTGATGCATTGGGTGCAATATCAAAAAGCACTGCAACAATGTTGGAGAAAAAATATATAATCCAAGATGATTGGGAGTCTCAAAAATACTTCTTTAAACATGTCTGACTGCATTATGAATGCTACAGGACAGAATTCACATTAATGATATTTACAGGGACATGTTTTAGATGAATACAGGATTATTTTCATCCAGTTCTTTGCGTAACACCAAATAAATACCACAAAACGATTTGATGGTGTCTATGATTTGTAATCAAATATGTTCACCTCGCTTATTCTATCACGACATATACAACTTTTCTGACTTGGTCAGTTTGCTCAGTAGCTAACCTTGTACAATGTTGTACGTGTGATACAGAGCATTTAGGATTGATCTCAGAACAATTTCATTCATTCAATTTCTTGTCGGCTTAGTCCCTTTATTAATCCGGGGTCGCCACAGCAGAATGAACCGCCAACTTATCCAGGATATGTTTTACACAGCGGATGCCCTTCCAGCTGCAACCCATCTCTGAGAAATATCCATACACTCTCATTCACACTCATACACTACGGACAATTTACCCTACCCAATTCACCTGTACCGCATGTATTTGGACTGTGGGGGAAACCGGAGCACACGGAGGAAACCCACGCAAACGCGGGGAGAAAACGTAAACTCCACACAGAAACGCCAACTGACCCAGCCGAGGCTCGAACCAGCGACCTTCTTGCTGTGAGGTGACAGCACTACCTACTGCGCCACCACGTCGCCCCTCAGTACAATTTCACAAAATAAGTAAAAGCAATGTAAAATCAAGGTAAAACTATGTGGTTGCAGTGCACATTTCTCTAATGTTTGCTTTTCGAGAACACTATTTGTTGCTTTTAGGGAAGTGTTTAGGTCAGTGGTTCACTGGCCTAGGTGATCTGTACAAGCCCTGCCTTCTCGTGAATGTGCACAAGAAGATATGTATCTGAAACATACAGAAAATGTACCCTAAGTAATATATTTCAGATTATTAAGAAATGTAGACAGTGCCCTCTAGTGAATTTGTCATCTGAAAGATGCAACAAATAACACCCAGAGGTACTTTGTTACTCATAATTTAGACATTTCACATTAACTACTGCAGTTTCTCAAACAAATTGTTCTTTATAAGCCCTCCGATTAGAGATCATGCTCTGCTCTGATTGGTTAGATGGCCCAGATTATTGTGATTGGTCTATGGCAGGGAGGGGCAACTTCAGTCCTGGAGGGCGACTGTATTGCATACTTTAGCTCCAACCCTAATCAAACACACCTGCCTGTAGCTTTCCCGTAATCTTAATGACATTGATCAGCTTGTTCAGGTGTGTTTGATTTATGGTTGGAGCAAAACACTTCAGGACAGTGGGCCTCCAGGACTGAAGTTGCCCGTTCTTGGTCTATGACTTAAAGTGCATGTCAATATGGAAACTTTCATTACAGTTTCCAAAACTCGCAAAGCTTTATTAGCAACTGTATGAACATACACTGTTAAAAATAAGCCTTTTTCTGTGGAATCTTTGTAAAAGCCCTCTTTGATTGTTCCTGGCACCTTTATTTTTAAAATTGTAACAATATTGTTTCTATCACCTTTTGTTAATGCACATTTTGAAGTATCGCATAAGTGATGGATAGGCTAAAGTTTGAATAAAATCCCTTTATTCCCCAAAAAAGGTTTTATGCTCACTTGAGGTAGATTTGGACTTTGAAAGGTGTTAAAGCAAATAATAGAAGATGGAAACACATTTCATCACCTTAGAATTATAAGGTTCTATCTGACATTTTTGTCAAAATTGAGTTATTGACACTCTTATTAAATGACAAATTATTTACATTATGAGATGTTTTTTTTTAAGTTGTTTACTTTTTAAGACTTTTTATTTAAAAAAACAAATGTTATACATATACTGTTTGCTATGGAATGCAAAAAATTTGAAACTCAATATCTCAAAATCATTCAGAACGCAGATAGAACCTTATAATTCCAAGGTGACGATTTGCGAAATAAAAGCTGAAGTAGCAAACATTATACCAATGTAACAAATCAGCTGTCTCTATTACTGGTTGTCTTGTTTACTATTGGTTACTAGGTTACCAATACTACAACAAATAGATGGAAATAATCTACATTTGGAATTGAAAATATTTATAAACCCAGCAAATGGGATTGAATATACCATATTGTTGAAACATTACAAGAACTAAATGATGAACCTAAACCTCCAATGGCCATATAAAAACTGTTTTGGATGTACATTGACCAGTTACAGCATTGCTGATGATGACTCATTTTGAAGTTTAGAATTTATTCTCATTTCTAGGGGACAACAATTTTTTTTGTCATGCATTTTGATGTTTAAAAATGTGCAGACCACTGGATTATGTAATAGAGCCAGTTTAGCCTATAAAAGCCCAAATGATACACTAACCGGCCACTTTATTAGGTACACCTTATACCAGGTTGGGCCCACATTTGTCTTCAGAACTGCAGAACTGCCTTAATGCATCAAGGCATAGATTCAACAAGGTACTGGAAAATTCCTCAGAGATTTTGGTCCATACAGACATAATAGCATCATGCAGGTGCTGCAAATTTGTTGGCTGCACATCCATGATGCAAATCTCCCATTTCACCACATCCCAAAGGTGCTCTTATTGGATTGAGCTCTGGTCACTGTGGAGGCCATTTGAGTACAGTGAACTCATTGTCATGTTCAAGAAACTAGTCTGAGATAATTCATGCTTTATGACATGGTGCGTTATCCTGCTGGAAGTAGCCATCAGAAGATGGGTACACTGTGTTTATAAAGGGATGGACATGGTCAGCAACAGTACTCAGGTAGGCTGTGGTGTTGACACGATGCTCAATTGGTACTAATGGGTCCAAGGTGTGCCAAGAAAATTTGCCCTACACCATTACACCACCACCAGCAGACCAAACCATTGATACAAGGCAGGATGGATCCATGTTTTCATGTTGTTGATGCCAAATTCTGACCCTACCATCCGAATGTTGCAGCAGAAATCAAGACTCATCAAACCAGGCAATGTTTTTCCAATCTTCTATTGTCCGATTTTGGTGAGCCTGTGCGAATTGTAGCCTCAGTTTCCCTTTTCTAAGCTGACAGGAGTGGCACCTGGTGTGGTCTTCTGCTGCTGTAGCCCATCCGGCACATGGTTTCGACATGCTGTGCATTCAGAGATGCTCTTCTACATACCTCGGTTGTAACAAGTGGTTATTTGAGTTACTGTTGCCTTTCTATCAGCTGGAACCAGTCTGGCCATTCTCCTCTGACCTCTGGCATCAACAAGGCATTTACGCCCACAGAACTTCCGCTTTCTCGATATTTTCTCTTTTTCGGACCATTCTCTGTAAACCCTAAAGATAGTTGTGCATGAAAATCCCAGTAGATCAGCAGTTTCTGAAATACTTGGTTTGAACTGCAGCAGATCGTCTTGACCATGTCTACATGCCTAAATGCGTTGAGTTGCTGCCATGTGACTGGCTAATTAGAAATTGGCGTTAACGAGCAGTTGGACAGGTGTACCTAATAAAGTGGCCGGTGAGTGTATATCCTTACTATTTTCTTATATATGTTCTTTGATATTTTACTTACCTTGTATGATTTTGACTGACTCTTACAATCAACCACAAATTCAAGTTTGTGAGAGTTTTACTCTATAGCTGTGTATGTAATGCAGCTTAATGCTTATAATAAAGTCTTAGCTTTTTTAGGATCGTGTTTCTGCATGAACAACAACCTAACATTTAGCTCAGTCCAAACCATTTGTGAGAGATTATACTTTTGTGAAGTAAATGAAAGTGCAGTTTCTGTTTCATGCATGATTCTTCCTTTTTAGAGTTGAATAAGTAGACAGAAAATGAAAAGGTTACTTAGATTATGGAGCAGAGCTTTGTTGATTACAACCAAAGTATTATTAGTTTTGTTGTGTGGCATTGTAAATGGGGTATAACTGTGCAAAGCTGGAAGAAATATGTCAGGGTTTTGGAGCTTAAAGAACAGTCTATCCTCTCAGTTTGGGATCAATTTATTCTTCTGTAGCTGATCCGAAAACAACATGACATCTGCAGGACTGCGTGCTCTGTTTCGAGCACAGTGAAGCAGCCCGATTCGAGTTTTAATTGTTCGGGTGGTGAATATTACACTCAAATGGGTTTTCAGAAATGTCTCGTTCTCTAGCTGTATTCGTGACAAAATATGGAGAAACCATCTGTTACTTTCCCCACCTCATTTTGCAGGAACACTCGGAGGGATAAGGAAGGTTGTTATGGGTGCAGCAAAGTAAACAGAAAGAGTTCAAGCTTTTCTAAAAGCAGATTTCTCTCATTAAAGTGTCATCAGCCATTGGTCCGATTGCATGGCTATTCAGATTCAGCAGGTCTCTCTCTTTTTCTGTTCCACTCACCATTTCTCTAAGTTGTTTACTCTATTTTCCGTTCCATCTCTGTCTATTATATGAAGCAATGCAGGGTTACAAGTGCAACATAAAGAAGATTTTGGGTCTGCCAGCTATATTTGTTACTCTCTTCCTCTGGTCCTTTACAAATCTCAGAGGAGCCATTCCTTTTTTTCTTGGTGACAGATAAAAATCAGATGGGTTCTATTCTATTCTATTCTATTCTATTCTATTCTATTCTATTCTATTCTATTCTATTCTATTCTATACTATACTATACTATACTATACTATACTATTCTTATCTATTCTATTCTATTCTTTTCTATTTTATTCTATTTTATTCTATTCTATTCTTATCTATTCTCATCTATTCTTATCTATTCTAATCTATTATATTCTATTTTTTTCTATTCTATTCTATTTTTTTCTATTCTATTTTATACTATTCTTATATATTCTATTCCATTCTATTATATTCTATTTTATTCTATTTTTTCTATTCTATTTTATACTATTCTTATATATTCTATTCCATTCTATTATATTCTATTTTTTTCTATTATATTCTATTTTTTTCTATTCTATTTAATACCATTCTTATCTATTCTATTATATTATATTCTTATCTATTCTATTTTATTTCATTTATTCTATTTTATTCTATTCTTTTCTATTCTATTCTATTTTATTCTATTACAGTATGTTCTATTTTATTCTATTCTATTCTTTTCAATTACACTCTATTTTATTCTATTCTATTATATTCTTATCTGATCTTATCTTATCTTATATATTATATTATATCTATTCTATTCTTATCTATTCTAATCTATTCTTTATATTCTATTATATTCTTATATATTCTATTCTATTATTTCTATTCTTGTCTATTCTATTCTTATCTATTCTATTCTAAACTATTTTGTTATGTTCTATTCTATTCTATTCATCTATTCTATTCTATTTTATTCTATTTTATTATATTTTATTCTATTCTATTCTATTTATTGTATTGAATTTTTTCTTTTCTATTCTTTTCTATTCTTTTCTATTCATCTATTCTATTCTTTTCTATTCTATTATATATTATTCTATTCTATTCTTATCTATTTTATTTTATTCTTATCTATTCTATTCTATTTTTTTTCTATTCTATTCTAGTCTAGTCTATTCTATTCTATTCTATTCTTATCTATTCTATTATATTTTATTCTATTCTATTCTTATCTATTCTATTATATTTTTTTCTATTCTATTCTATTCTATTCTATTCTATTCTTATCTATTCTATTCTCATTCATTCATTTTCTTTTCGGCTTAGTCCCTTTATTAATCCGGGGTCGCCACAGCGAAATGAACCGCCAACTTATCCAGCACATGTTTTACGCAGTGGATGCCCTTCCAGTTGCAACCCATCTCTGGGAAACATCCATACACACTCATTCACACACATACACTACGGACAATTTAGCTTACCCAATTCACCTGTACTGCATGTCTTTGGACTGTGGGGGAAACCGGAGCACCCGGAGGAAACCCACGTGAACGCAGGGAGAACATGCGAACTCCACACAGAAACACCGACCCAGCTGAGGCTCGAACCAGCGACCTTCTTGCTGTGAGGCGACAGCACTGCCTACTGCGCCACTGCGTCACCCTTATTCTATTCTTTTCTATTCTATTCCTATCTATTTTATTTTATTTTATTCTTATCTATTCTATTCTATTTTTTCTATTCTTATCTATTATATTCTATTCTATTCTTATCTATTCTATTCATCTATTATATTCTATTATATTTTATTCTATTATATTCTTATCTATTTTATTTTATTTTATTCTTATCAATTTTATTTAGTTTTTTTCTATTTTATTTTATTGTATTGTATCCTATTCTATTTTTTCTTTTCAATTCTATTCTATTCTATTCAATTCTATTCTATTCTATTTTATTCATCTATTCTATTCTATTCTATTCTATTATCTATTTATTCTATTCTATTTTATTCTATTCTATTCTTTTCTATTTTATTCTATTTTATTTTATTCTATTTTTTATTTTCTATTCTATTATATTCTTATCTATTCTATTCTATTCTATTAATTGTTAAAGCAAGCTGTGAATTTGTAAATATTCAGGTAAATAATCACTACAGTACAATAATAAAAAAATTGCAGTGAACTGTATTGTATTGATATCAGTATGTTCATCAATACATTTACGAATGAACACAGTGTGGTTAATATGGTAACATTTTGCAAAATCAAGCAGCATATCCAGCAGTTTTATGCCCAAAAATATCCCAATCCTTGCAGATTTGAGGTAAAAATGACGCCACCACCCCAACATTAAAAATAAAGCAGCGTCTGTTGTTATTTTTATCTCATGCTAAATTAATATGCCCTGTTTAAAAGCATAAAGAGCTCCCTTGCTGTCAGTTTTCAGTTTTAAGTATCCTCCATAACACAGTGAAAAGTCATAAGACACTGTTTTAAAATAATTTCACAAATCCTGGTGCTTACAAGAAGCACACAAGACTTGACCAAAAAAATATTCCAACAGTGTAGCATGTTGCTAAGCTAAAAACAAGATATTAGCATAAAACACAAATAGCATGCACAATTTTTCAACCCAAGATAATTGGAAAAATGTGCCTTTGGCCCATTTCAAAGTGAAATGTCTAGTGAGTGGCAGTACAAGGTTAATGCTGTAACCTACCTTGTCTGAAAATATCATTCCAGCTAGGCTACTGTATACTAAAAAATAAAAAATAAATGATTTTTTTGCTGCTTGTTCAAACTACTTATTTAAAATGAGCTGAAACAACATAATGCTTGAGATTTCTTTAGGACAACTTAATTGTATTATGTGTAATCCACTTAAATTTGTAGAAACAATTAATTAAACTTAATCGAATTGTGTTTGGACAACATGAAGAAATTGTGTAGAACCCATGTTAGACTCGACAAAAACATGTTTGCTAAAGTAATGTGACATACAGTGGCCAAGTGTTCAATATGTTATACGTTTTCAATATGCAGCTGGTCATGAAATGCAAACACTAAAATGTTTTAGCTTACAAATCCTACGTATACTGTAGTGCTCTTATGTTATCGTTACACGTGTTTTGTAAAGGAAACAATATAAAAAGTTTACCCTTCTTTTCTATTTTGTTTGCTTTGGATCAAAACAAAAAATTATACACTTATTCCTGGTTCATTTAGGGCCCTATCATACACCCGGCGCAATGCAGCGCAAGGCACGACGCAATTGTTGTTTGCTAGTTTCAGCTCGACGCAAGAGTCATTTTGACGTTTTGCACCACGCTGTTTAAATAGCAAATACATTTGCGTTCATATGTGCGCTCATAGGCGTTCTGGTCTAAAAAAGGTCTGTTGAGGCGCATTACCGGCGCGTTGCTATTTTGAGAAACTAGAATAGACTGTTTAATAGACCAGATAAGAGGAGGTCTAAAGTTCAGTGCAGAGCACGTTAGTTGTGGGCCTCACTTAAACATTGCTTAATACACACAGAATGTAGAGCAATACGCAAATAGCTTTACAAATAAAAAAGAATTAAAGGATTAAAATATTACAAAAATGATTACTTTCTAGCCTACATAAATATAAAAACCACTGCTTTCATGTCTTCTTCATCTCAGGAGGCTTTTTCAGTTTATTCATGACAAATTGCTTTTGTGTAATGTTATTATTATTAGCAGTATTATTTATTATATACATATTTATATTTGTTTTATTAAAAACAAGCTTAGATTTGCCCACCTCTCAGGTTTTAGACCATATGGGGCATAGAATGTGTATTTGGATATAGTTTTTTGACCACACGTCATTATTATTGTTCATTTATTTGTTTGCTGGAAATTAGAACTGAATTTAAAAATAAATCAAACAAAATTGAAACAAAATTGAAACAAATCTTTGCGCATAACAAATAAAATTAATTATGTATAGGCTAATGGATGTCTGTGCGTACAACACATTTCCTTATCCACAAGAGTGAAAATGAAAGTAAAGAATGAGGAGGATTAATCTCTCATTCTTACGCTGTAGATGCTCTGTTTAACTGTTTTCTTGCTAGTGAAGCATTCAGTTTTTCCACTTACAAAGTCCGCAATGTACAGTAAATAGCAAATGTGCTATGGCACGAAGCAACTGACTCTTAAAGGGAATGGGAGATGAGACTCATAAGCTCAACCCTGCTAGACGATGCACCGCGGCGCAAATAATTTTCCATCCTTAAAATAGCAAAAGTGGATTCTGACATGCCTTAATGCTTTTGTGCCCTGCACTTTGGACTTTGCGCCTAGATCGTTAAAATAGGGCCCATAGTGTTCAGAATTAGCATTAGGTTGAACACACTGATAGGGCCCAGAATGTGCACACGTGATAGTAAGAGTTCATAAAAAATGTGAGGGATTGAAACAGCACCAGGAATTCCTTCGTCTCAAATACAAAATAAAAGAGTTTCAGATACCTGTACTGAACTGACTAAAAGAGAAAAACCATGCTTTAGCATTCGGTCCTTTGGTTGCATCTTTTGGCATCATGACCCGTTTTTTGTTTGTATAGATGTCTTTAATCTGTGCTGTGTTTATATTTGAGTTGAAACACACCAGAGATCGTGTGGAAGCAGACTGAGATGCATATTTTGGCTTTTCCAGCTTTGTGGCAGTGTTGACATTTATTTAAATGCAGCACAACAACACAGCAATTGCACCAACCTTTAATTGAACTAAATCTGCCAAGTGAGGACACACCCTTAGTCTTTAGTAACTGATTACCTGATTATCTAATTAAAATTAGTCTGAAAAGGAATGAAGAGGGTTGGTGTTTTACAGCCACTAGTGTTAATCTGGAAACTCCACTGAAATAGATAGCTCACCCAAAAGTAAAATCTACTCATCATTTACTCACCCTCAATTTGTTATAACCCTTTATAAGTTTCTTTTTTTTTTTGTTGAACACAAAAACCTGACTTATACATTGGCTGAGAAAGCTTAGTGTGCTGCACAGTGGCGGCTGGTGTTAAAAAATGTGGGGGGGGGGGGGCGCAAACACCAGAAAAAAAATCTAACTGTTGGTAAAGTAAGAGTGTAAAAGCCATTTTTCAGGTGATGCATCAAAAAACTAAAATATGACTAAAGCATACAATAAATGCATCACAAATCAGTTCATTTTAGTTCAATTTGGGTTTATTATCAGTAATGAAGTAATCAAGATAATCAGTAAACACACACACACACAAACAAACAAATGTTGCCTAATCACTGGCCAGTAGCACTACTTTAAAATAAATTATGCTCTCCTTTTTTTCTGGCTTAAAAAAATTTCTCAATAACCTTTTGGTTAAAGTCAGTCATCTCAGTCACCAGTGTCTTCTCTATTGACAGCATGGCCAATGCATTCAGCCTCTCTTGCGTCATGCAGTTTGAAACAGCACACGGAAATTGTAAAAGGGATGACTTACATCACAACCTGGCAGCCAACTACGTTTGTCATAACAAGTGCTGGAAAAGCAAAAAGATTCTTTTTTTGATTCTTGATTTTTCTTCATTCAAACGCCTTGTGAACGGATATCTTTGCAAAGATACAACGGAATTTTCCTTCATCTCGAGAAAATGCATTCTAAGCTCTTTGGTGAGAATGGTCCAATCACATAAGGCCAATCATATAAAAACAAATATGATTCGTTCTAACAACAAAAATGGGAGGGTTCGGGATGCAGAGCGATGCGCCCCAAAGACAATTTAAAACAGGCCAATTAGAGCTTATCGTCATATCACGTGCATTGCATAGGTTCGTGTACTGTACCTACATAGACACACATTAGTCCGGCGCCCCGTAGACATATGAAAAAATATACATACATTTTTTTTCAATAAATGTTAGTATGACTACAATAAATGTTAGAATGTTATAATTAAATCAATTTATTTTGTTAATATTTGTGATAATAAACATTAACATATTAAAGGGGTCTAACTTGAAGGGGGGGCGGCGCCCCAGCGCCCTCTATTGACCAGCTGCCACTGGTGCTGCAATTTAAGAAAACACATGCAATTACAAAAAAAACGCGAGCAAATTAAGAAAAAATCTTCATCCGTTTGACAGTACACATGCTGCAAATCCTCACAACACTTTTTAAAAAAACGCGCTGCACTATGCAAACAATTTACAAAAATGTGCTGCATTTTCTCACAACACCTTCATATAGCACGGAACACAACAGAAATCTTTTAAGGGGACCCTAATACATGACAGACCTGGTTATTCAGGTTATGGTTATTTAGGCTAATAAAATACAAAAGACAAGAGAATCAGGATGTTAAAATAAACAAACAAAAAACTCACCTTTCAAAGATAACCTACAACTTCACTAAGTAATCTTCAAAGCACATCGGCGTCCGTCATGATTTTAGGTCCCCTTGAAACATTTCCGTTATGTTTCGACCCAGCAGACACAAGACGTCAACATGACATCAGATTGACGTTGTACCCCAACGTCGTGGGGATGTTGTATTTTGTTTGGAAATGAAAATAAGGTTGGTATCAAAACCCAGTCAGGTCGTCATCAATGTACAATGTCCAACTTAAAATCAAACAAATATCAACGTCTAATAATATTACAGCTTGACGTTGTGTGAACATTACCCCTATGACGTCTATCAGATGTTATATTTTGGTTGACATACCTGACGAATAAATGTCAGTATTTGACAGCATATAATGTTGGTTTAAGATGTTGGCTCAACATTGGATTTTGGTCAGTTTCCAACACAACCTAAAATCAACTAAATATCAACGTTGTTATTGGACGTCAAAATAACGTTATCCTTAGATGCTAGCTAGACATTGAATTTTGGTCACCTGACTGATTTTGGAAACCTGCGTTTTCGTAAGATGTTTGCGTTGTGAGAAAATACAGTGTGTTTTATAAATTTGTTTGCGTTGTGTGAAAATGCAGCGCATTTTTGAATGTGTATGCAGTGTGAGGATTTGGAGCATGTGTGCTGTCAAACCAATGAAGAGGTTTTCTCAATTTGCAGGCTTTTTTGTAGTTAACTGGGTTTTCTTAAACTGTAGAATGTTAAGCTCTCTTGGCCACCATAGAGACTTAAGAAGATGAAAAATAAAAAACTCAGTGGTTACCGTCAAATACCTGGTTACCAACATTCTTAACATTCTTATATTGTTTGTGCTCAATGGAAGAAACAATCTTCACCCTCTGGGTTAAGCACATACAGTAATCCATAAAAGAAGCGTGAAATACTCATTCATATTTGATTGTATTGATAAGACAAACACAGATTCCAAAACTGTATTTTTATTTGTATATATTCATAATTAAAGCAAAACAATATGTTTTTGTAAAATTAGTAAAACAGACAGGGAGTGATTTCTCTTTCGGTGTCTTCTGACACATTACTGGCAAACACGTCGAAAAAAACCCAACTGAATCTCTGCAAAAAATTGCCTCACATACATGAGAATCATACCCGCATGAAGCATGAAATGTGCACTTTTATATTCTTTGTTTTAGTAATCCGTTTGGAAAGAACGCAATGCATAATTGTCCGTCTGAGCTCTTCATTCTCCCGCTAATGAGTTCCCACCTTCAGCATTCAAACACAAATTATGAGGACAGCCGCCTGAACTGGTGAACGCCCACAAACAACCTCAGCACCTCAACCTCAGCAGAAACGTTTCATTTTCATTCTCAGGAAGTTTTGGAACAGCCCTTACAAAAAACACCCGCAGTAACCTGAAGTAAATCTGCAGTACAACAGCAGTACATAGAAGTATAACTGCAGTAAAATTAAGTACAATTGCAAAATTGCAATAGAATGAAGTATAAACACAGTTCACATAAAGTACAATAAAGTTCAACAGCAGTATAAGTAGAAAAAGTAGTAGTTGTACTGCAGTTGTATTGTAGAAGTAAGTTGTATTGCAGTAGCAGTACTGCATTATAGTAGTTGTAGTACTTCAGTACCATTGCAGTAGTTGGTAGTCGTACTGCAATAGTACTGCAGTTGTACTGTAGTAGTAATTCAGTTGAATTGTAGTAATACTGCAATATACTTAAATAAGTTTTTTTCGTGCACTTTTTAGAAGTTAACTAAAACTGCAGTATTCTGATTTTTTAAACTGCAGTATTATTTTGTAAGGGAAGTTTGTAGGGTGAGTAAATAATGACAGAATAAAAGTTTCGAGTAAAATATCCATTTAATTTTTTTGTAGAAATTAATTCCGCCTGTGCTGCAGAATAAATGTTTTTATTTGACTGAACATTTATTTAACAATTTATAATAAATGCTTTCGCTTACCTTATTGCAGCACATTCTTCAATTTCACTCTCAGTCAAATGATACATTCATTTACTTCCCTAGATTTTCCCGGAATTGTTATGTTGTTGAAGATGCCATCTTTTGCTAACTTGTGTTTGGGCTGAGAGAAAAAAAAAACACAATTAGCGATTTTAAGCATGCGGGAATATCGAGTTAATAACTACATCTTCTACCCACACCATTTCTCTCAGTATAAAACCATATTGAGTCACGGCTCTGGCAAATGCAATTAATGAACTCTGGATTAATTACCACCAATTTCATCACAGCCTGTCTGACTGTTTAAATACGGATAAATATGGGCCAATTATTTTACTGGCCTCAGTGTTCTGAATTGAAAAAAAAATGGATTTAACTTCTTAAAGAGGCTAGCGCACATGTACAGGAGAGAAGAGAAGTCAATTTCACATTCAGAGAGCATCGCGGCCATTGGGGTAAGACGCAGGAAGAGAGAGTTGATCATACGGGAACAGACTGGCTTGATTTGATGCTTGATTGAGTTCTGTTTGAAGATCTAATCTATTTCAATTGTGATGAGCGGGAGAGAGAGAAAAAAAAACAGATGGGGACGACATGAGACGTACATTAAAAAGGGGGCGAAACAAGAAGGATTGCCCACGAGTGGAAGTCCTGCTCTCTTCTGAAGTTCCAAAGCTATTCAACCCTAGCAGATAAGAGGAAGGAAGGGATGAAAGTTAAAAGAAGAAGACCATAATGAGGGCCAAGGTGCAGAAAGACTTTTGAATGTTCATGGGTGGAATATGCGCCTCCTGTCAAAGAGGGAGAGAAGCCTCTTGGGGGCTTGTGTCTTGACACTCTCCCATCGTCAGAGCTACTTTGGCTAGATTTAATTAATATAAGAACAAAGTCGAATGATTCCACCTCTTCCCTCTCTCTCTCTCTCTCGTTCACTTTTCTCTTTTCCTGTATAGCTCCTCGGAGAGTGGGCTTCTGTGTGATAGATTCACTATCCTCATGCTCCCTCGCACAAGAAGATCAGAGAAGACTAACATTTCTGCTGAGTGATTTTTGTTTTCTTTGGTTTTGTGTCATATACTTCTGAGCTTTTGCTGTACTGATCTGATATCTGATATCTAAGGTCGCAAGTCCATTGTTCCAACGAACATTCGCAAACTGCATTGCAAACTTGTACGCTTGTAACTACCCCTCTAGAGCGGTATGGTACGGTTCGGTTCGGTACGCTTTTATGGCCATTTCCACTGTCCAAAGGTACCTATTATGAACCGTACCATACCACTTTTTGGTTACCCTTTGCAAAGAGTACCAAGCAGGACTAAAGGGTACCAAAAGGCAGAGCTTGACGCGCAGCTGAACGCTATTAGTGTACAGAGAAATGTCACTCGCTTGTGGAGCTAGCCAGAATGAAAACAAAGGAACCGCCATGTTTTAAATACACAGCCGAGACATTACATCGTAATACTATATGCATATAATAATGAGCCATGGTCGACCCGAGCTCAAACAAACCTTGTCGTTGTCTTGATGTACAGAAACAAAGCCAAGAAGAACAAAATCTGCAGTGTCCTGTTTTTGTTTCATGAGGCCGTCTAAAAGTGCGAGCCGTTTCGCTTTCTCCAGGGAGCTCACGATCACATCTATATTTGAAATAAGGAACTTCCTGAGCTGATGATAATAACGTGCGCGTAATTATTGAAATGCTTCCGACATCTGATCCTTTCAGAAAGGAAAAGGACAAACGTGAGAGTGAAGCATGAAAAAACAAAGGAGAAGCCCAACAAAACACAGGAGCAAATTGTTTCAGCAACCTGAATCATGAACAAACGTCCATGTTTATCATTGCCTTTTGGACTATTATGAACTCAGAATTACTTTCTAACAGAGGTTACATGTGCTGGCAAAGATTAAAGGTACAGACGAGAGGTTTGCACTGACTGTGGTCTATATGTTGGTACCCTTGGTACCCTTTAGGCAGAGGAAACGCAAGCCTGATAAAGGTGACCCGTACCGAACTGTACTGTACCAGTCAGTGGAAACAGGCCAATAGTTCCTGGTTGTGTTCTATTCCCAGTTGTCCCACCTATACCCTATATGCCTTATTCACTTAGAACATTCTAACATTTAAACTAGAAATTATTTAAAAAAAACAACAACATTAAAGTCATCTCTCTTAGGTGTAATTTCCCTTCGCAGTGCACTTTGAAAACATTTAGGCCATTTTGAACGCAGCCGTGGCTTATGATGAAAGCTATAGATGACCTATTATTTAAAAGCGGAATTTACGTTGTGTCACCTAAGCGAAACAAATGAAAACAAATATATATATATAAGGATTTATGTGTCAAATTGTAAAAATAGACTTTTCAAAAAAAAAAAAAAACAATATCCTACTTCATAATAATAATAATAATAATAATAATAATAATAATAATAATATAATACTGTAATAATAATAATAATAATAATAATAAATAACAATATTAATTTTTATTATTATTATTATTATTATTATTATTATTATTATTAAGTAGGATTTTTTTTTTATTTCTTTATAAATATAATAAATAAATGTGAATAAAATAAAATAAATGTGCTGTTTACATATATTTCAATTAGTATGGAAAACAAGTGCATGCTTTTACCAAAACTAATATTGGATTTTTTAAAATGCATGTGCATGTAAAACAATAATTTGCACAAAAAATTGTGTGGTTTTTCCCTAAAATAGTTACTCTACCTCGTTTAGAGCTTCATTTAGACGTTTTACAGCATGTCATAACTAACCTGGTTCAAACAATGGATCTGCAACAAAGCAACTACAGTTTTGGGAAACACTCATGACCACGTCATTCTTTTCCCAAACGATGCATCGTACTATGATAGTTCAGCCGCGAGTTACTGTATGTCGTTGTTTGGGAAACGCCAGTCAAAAGTCAGATACAGTATAATATTATTTTGGCTTCTATACCACATAACTACTTTTTTGTTTGTGATGAATTATATTACACTATATTTATATAAAAAAAAATATCTAAAACAGTCAAATGAATCAGTAATTATTAATTTATTGGCAACATGGTGGCTCAGTAGTTAGCACTGTCGCCTCACAGCAAGAAGGTCACTGATTTGAGTCCCATCTGAATAAACTAAATTGGCCGTAGTGTATGAGTGTGCATGTGAGAGTATATTGGTGTTTCCCAGTACTGGGTTGCAGCTGGTAGGGCATCCATTGTGTAAAACATATGCTAGATTAGTTGGTGGTTCATTCCGCTGTGGCGACCACTGATGAATAAAGGGACTAAGCCGAAGAAAAATGAAATAAATGAAATATTAATTTATTATTTAATCAATTTATTTATTTTGCTGAAATGTTATTATTTGTTTTATACACGCATTATTTTATTTGTGTATTTAGCTCATCTCTGGCTGGTGCTTTCTGCTGTTTTTTAAATGTTGCAATTTTCATGATTAAAGATGACTCTGAATGCTTAAATGAACTTTTTATTTCTTTGCCTAAAGGATAAATCTTGTTTCATATAAGTGTCAAGTTTCATATAAAATTCTTACACTTTATTAATAATCTCATTTAAAATAATAACGCAATACAGGGTTGTTATCAGTCAAATGAAAAAAAAACAAGTCAACAACATCTATCTTTCCACTGCAGAGGAAAACGAAGCAGCTAAAGTGGCATTATGATGTCTTTACACTATCAGTTTAATGAAGTTCAAATGTTGCATTTACTTACTTAATTTCTCCCAGGGCAGTTTATATTGAAGTTGATATTTAGCCGCATCATGTTGGTATTTTGTAGCATCTAATTATTATGAAGTGGGTCGTTAGCCCAACGTTCAACCCCCTAACCTGGAGAACCAGGACATACACGCATACAATACAGACAATTTAGCTTACCCAAATCACCTATAACACGTCTTTGGACTTGTGGGGTAAACCAGCCCACCCGGAGTAAACCCACGCAAACACGGGGAGAACATGCAAACTCCACACAGAAATGCCAGCTGACCCATCCGGGGCTCAAACCAGTGACCTTTTTGATGTGAGGCGACAACTCTGCACCACCGTGCTGCCGCAAATGTGGCATTCACATTTCAAAATTACAGCTGCATAAATAATGCTATGAGATTACTTTCTAACAGAGTGGGCAATTTGTTCAGCTGATTTGTTCAAGAATGACATGAATGAATAATTGAATCATTGACTAACCTGATTCATTCAAAAATGCTGAATCATTCAAATAAAACTGCTATTTTACTTGCTGTATAATTTTATTTGGAACTAAATTCGTAAAACAGTCAACATTAGCTATGTTTCCATCCCAAGCGAATTAAATTTATGCGCAAAACTGGAATATCGCATAAAAGATGTGCGAATAAAGCAGCGTTTCCTTCCAATGAGTCAAAGAGAACAAAATCCTCACTTCCTGATTAACTGGCGCCAAATATCAAAAGTAAAATGGAACATGCTGCAGTAGGAGAATCTGCGTGAATCTTTTCTTTATTTAATGAATGACTTCCGCCTCCAAAGACAGTATGCTAACACGCAATGGACACATGGTGGCATTTGAAGGTATCAGACGCAGAGCACAGATGCTCTTGACAGTTCTGGAGGTCATTAATAATATAATAACACAAATACTGAAACGGATAAGGTGTTTTAGAATGACCAAAACAACATTTCAGATGTTTTACTCAGCCGGCTGGTTTGTCCTTTCGCACACATTACATGATCTCTTACAACAAAATCAAATTACTTTTTTTAATGCGCGTACTGGAATTTGTTCTTTTTTTAAATTTGTTTTTATTTTTTATTGAATGCTTGAAAAACATTAACAACAAATGTCATCATACTGGAATTTGTTTGGTAAAAGTTTTTACATCGTAGTTTATGCACATCTTTTCTTATCGAATAAAATGTTTATCCTACTCAGTTGTGCGCATACATGTTTTATGTGCATTTTCAAAATTTATGCAAAATTTGCATACAAATAGATGGATGAAAACGTAGCCATCGACAATATTGTGCCTAAAATATAAGTCACGTAATATTACCTACTCATTTGAACTAATATATATAATCAATATCAATTTCCAATCATCTTAAAATTCATACAAACATACATCGTCACAGGGCGACGCAGTGGGGCAGTTGGTAGTGCTGTCACCTCACAGCAAGAAGGTCGCTGGTTTGAGCCTCGGCTGGGTCAGTTGGTGTTTCTGTGTGGAGTTTGCATGTTCTCCCTGAGTCCAGAGACATGCGGTACAGGTGAATTGGGTAGGCTAAATTGTTTGTAGTGTATGAGTGTGAATGAGTGTGTGTGGATGTTTCCCAGAAATGGGTTGCAGCCGGAAAGGCATCCGCTACGTAAAACATATGCTGGATAAGTTGGCGGTTCGTTCTGCTGTGGTGACCCCGGATTAATAAAGGGACTAAGCTGAAAACACAATGAATGAATGAATGAATCATCACACATGTACAGCTATCTTTATGAGGATTTCCCATAGACACGATAATTTTTATACTGTATACACTGTATATTTTACTCCCCTACCCCTAAACCCAACCCTCACTGAAAACAATCAGCATTTTTACATTTTCAAAATTATTCCCACTGTGATTTATCAACCAATTTCCTAATGGGGACCAAAAAAAAAAAAAAGTCCAAATAAGGTTGTATTTTACTGCTATTGCTATATTTGTGGGGACATTTAGTCAGCCCAACATAAGAAACACCACACACACACTCACACAGGTAACTCTTACAGAACAACCACACAAGCTTTACAGGTAAAATCGTGTTAAAATCCCATTTGAAACACAATTGGAACACACATTAATCACAGTTTGGCAACATTTTCATGTGAAATCATGTGAAAATGTTGTAAAACCACGCTTTACAGTTTAAACGTGGTTTTGCTTTAAGGTAATACGTGGCAAAACGCTAAATAAATAAATAATATTTTATTTAATAAAATAAATATTGAAGGAGGCATAGTGGCTCAGTGGTTAGCACTGTCATTTCATAGCAAGAAAGTTACTGGTTCGAGTTTCAACTGGGCCAGTTGGCATTATGGGGGAAGTTTGCATGTTTTTCGCCGTGTTCGCGTGTGTTTCCTCTGGGTGCTCCAATTTCCCCCAGTCCAAAGACATGCGCTATAAATGAATTGGATGAACTAAATTGGCCATAGTGTATGAGTGTGTGTTTGAATGTGAGAGTGTATGGGTGTTTCCCAGCACTGAGTTGCAGCTAAAAGGGCGTTCGCTGCGTAAAAACATATGCTGGAATAGTTGGCAGTTCATTCCACTGTGGCGACCTCTGATAAACAAGGGACTAAGTCGAAGGAAAGTGAATGAATGAATGAATTGAAACATTGGTGTGAGCTGGACATGTTTTCATGGTATTGAACCACATTCAACATTTATGGTCAGTCGCAGGGCAGTGACATTTTGTTATATTGGGTATTTGCAGTCAGGGTAGTTCGTTTGTCATTTTGAGTTAGTGCAGAGGGCTTGCTGCTATTGGTTTAGTGCCACAGAAAATGCACCTTAAAAATCTAAATATAACTTAGCAGGCTTTTAATTTATGATGTATCACATTTGTTATGATCCACAAGGTCAGGCTGAGCACTGACCAGAGTCATAAAAATGAATTTGTTATATCAATCGCAGACGGATTTGTGAGCTTCCTTTAAAAACCAAGCCTGAGCGTGAGTGTGTGTGTGTATGTGTGTGCATGTGTGCGGCATAATCACTGGAGCTCGCAGCACTTCTGGTTAGTAGATTAGTTTGTGTCACCAGGGGTCCCTGCTTTCCTGAGGTCCCTCTGTTATTTCTGTCTGCTTTGTTTAGTGGTGTATTTGTTTCCTTGTTTATTATAGATCCTCCAGATTGTAAAATTGTTTTGAATATCAATGCCGAACAGACTCTTCAATATTCTCCTCAGGTGAGGGCTGATAAAATTCGTTTCATTCGGCGGAATCTTTGAGCCGCTGATTCTTAATCACCTAATATCATGCCACAATGAACCGATCGCAGAGTTGTGAGTCAAAACTGCCCGAGATGAAAGAGAGAGAAAGCAAAAAGTGGTGCTAATTTATAGCTAAATATGATGGAAGTAATTGGGGAGGACTTCAGCGGGACCGGCAGAGCAAACACTGGATGCTCCTCAGATGGAGCATGATGGAACTTTTGTTCTGCCATACGAATTCCAATATGCTCCCTCATGTATGAGTTCAGCACAAAACATCTTTTCTGCAAATGTGTTTCAGTAGCCTAAATGGTCAAATTACTTGCACTAAACCGGTGTGTTTATGATAATACATTGAAATTAAAATATTATGATAGGAAAATATCTGTTTTACTGTTTTGAATAGCTACACTATAAAAAAAATTATATGATCAATTACTCATGAAAGCAAAAGTTTTTTTGTTCATTGTAACTTATTAAACTAAGTTATTCATGTTCTAACTTAATTTTAAAAGTTAGGCAAGCTGTTTAAGTTAGTTTAACATAATTCAATGGACTCATAGGGTTAATTTGATTCAGCTTAAAAATTTAAGACAACCTGGATTTTTTTACAGTGTAAAAATGAATGGAAATGAACCAGATACATCTAAGTTACAATGGCCACACATCTTCTTACATGAAAAATAACATGAATATCCTTCTATTTTCTAGGTGCCATAGAGTGCATTGATTCAATTGGTAAATTGTATAATGTCTACATAGTAGGTATGTGGCTTAGGTAATTTTAAGATATTCTCCAACTGTTTTATATACTCATTTAAACAGTAACCACAAGAATTACCCCTAGGATGAAAAGCTCAGTTTTGACCATATTTGGAATGGTCATGATAAATATCAAAAGTGAGCTATCTTTATGCCACCAAAAAAAAACTAGTTTGGTCCTGATTTATGCTAAGGATGAAATGTAGGTTAAATTAAAATTATACATTACAAAAGAAACCAATAGAGATGTATTTAGATTTGGATTTTAAAGATTTAACATAAATGAAAACATAGGTAGGAATTAATATCAATATCAGTCTGCATAAACAGATGAGTTTTATCAAGTTTATTGGCATCCTTTCACTCTAGAAGCATCACAGTAAGAGCTGAGTGATATGACACAATGCATACATTTGTTCATAAACTCGGCAGTCTACATGCATTTATTTCCTCATTATAAACATTATAAACAACATACACATTAAACTTACAAAATATACATTTAACACTTACATGGTTTGCATGAGAACAAGGAAACAATGGTGTTTGATGCATGAAATGTCAGTAATGTATTTTCATATGCCTAAGCATATCCAGATATCCATTATATGGCACCTTTAAGGTAACCTTAGTGATAGGTGCTTTCAAAACATTGCTTCATGTAACAACTTTGTCAATAGTTTATAATTTGTACACGCCACTTAATTCAGTGGAAAATGCTTCTTTATATCACAACTGTCCTAAAATATTTTAAAATTTCAATGGCTTGTCATTGGGCAATCTCAGTGAAATCCCCAAAGTGAACCACCGAACCAGTGTTTGTTTGAAAAGTGTTTCAAATAATTTAACCCAAAGTTACAAAAACTTTATTTCCTCCCATTATTTCTTTAGTTTACACAATCGAACACACTGGGCTCTATTTCAACGATCTAGGCACAAAGTCTAAAGCGCATGGCACAAAAAAACAATAAGGGCATGTCCGAATCCACTTTTGCTATTAAGGACGGCAAAATATGGTCTGCGCCATGGTGCATGGTCTAATAGGGTTGTTCTTATTCTCTTAATTAGTTGTGTGTTTTGAGCATAACGTGCATTAAACTAATCAGAGTCTCATCTCTCCTATTCCCTTTAAGAGTCAGCTGCGTTGTGACATGGCGGATTTCCTATTTACAGTTGAAGTCAGAATTATTAGCCCCCCTGAATTATTAGCCCCACTGTTTATTTTTTCCCCGTTTTCTGTTTAACAGAGAGAAGATTTTTTCAACACATTTCTAAATATAATAGTTTTAATAACTCATTTTTAATAACTGATTTATTTTATCTTTGCCATGATGACAGTAAATAATATTTGACTAGATATTTTTCAAGACACTTTTATACAGCTTAAAGTGACATTTAACTAGGCTTAACTAGGCCAATTAGTTTAACTAGGCAGGTTAGGGTAATTAGGCAAGTTATTGTATAACGATGGTTTGTTCTGTAGACTATCGAAAAAGAAAAATTAGCCTAAAGGGGCAAATAATTTTGTCCTTAAATTGGTGTTTAAAAAAATTAAAAACAGCTTTTATTCTAGCCAAAATAAAACAAAAAAGACTTTCTCCAGAAGAAAAAATATTATTAGACATACTGTGAACATTTCTTTGCTCTGTTAAACATCATTTGGGAAATATTTAAAAAAGAGAAAAACATTCAAAGCGAGGCTAATAATTCTGACTTCAACTGTACATGACAGACTTTGTAAATGAAAAAACTGAACACTTCACTAGCGAGAAAATAGTTAAAACAGGCCATCTGCAGCACAAGGATAAAGAACAAGCCTCCTCCATTTGGCTCCTTTACTTTCTCTTTACTTTTTCTCTTTACTTCTTTACTTTCGTGGATAAGGAAACGGTGTTGTACGCACTCCACTGAAGACATCTATTACCCTACATATTTAATTTCATTTCAAGTGCAAAGATTTCTTTCTAAGTTTAGTTCTAATTTCCAGCAAACGAACAAATAAACATTATTAATGAAGTGTGGTAAAAAAAACAGAGTTATATCCAAACACACGTCCTATTCTTATGTCCCATATGGTTATGCATGCATCTCCAAAACCTGACAGGTGGACAAATCTAAACTTGTTTTTTATTAAAACAAATATAATTATGCATATAATAAATAATACATATAATAACATTATACAAATGCAAATTGTTATGAATAAACTGAAAAAAAAAAAAAAACGGCCGAGATGAAGAAGGCATGGAGGTTTTTATATAATTATGTAGAAAATAATATTTTTTGTAACATTTTAATCCTTTATTTTTTCATATGTAAAGATATTTGTGTATTGCTCTACATCCTGTTTGGACCTGCATAGGCACATAACTAACAAGCTCTGTGCTGGACTTTAGACCAGCTTTCAGTTGGTCAATGGTGCAATCTTTTTCAGTTTTTCAAAATAGAAACACACCAACAATGCACCTTAACACACCTCTTTATAGACCAGCACACCAATGAGTCCACAAAGTGGTACAAATGGATTTGCTATTTAAACAATGTAGCACAAAACAGGAAAATGACTGTTTAGCTGGTCTGAAAATAGCAACAAATTGTGCCAAACATGTCTTGCACCTTATTGCGCCGGGTGTATGATAGGGCCCAGTCTTTTTAAAATATATTAAGAAAGATTTATTCCTATCCAGTGTCCATACTTTTTCTCTTATACAGTATGAACTACAAAGAAATATTTATACTTGTTCAATCTAGATTTGCAGATATTGTTTAATCCTCAATAATCCACACAAGTGCTTATCAAACACAACCATATTGTTTTCATTGTTAAGCTGTTTTCATGTAGTTTTTGTTGCAATTTTGATCAACAAGTATCTCCTATATGGTGTTTTAAGAATTGTGCCAAAAAATTGATTCAGTTGATTAAATTAAAAAGTTAATTTCTCATATCACAATTTTAATGCATATGCAAAACTGAACAGAGCTAAGCTGATGATGGAAGTTTATATGGACAGCCCCTTGACCCGCTTGATTTTTGACATAGGGTCTACTCACATGCACAGTTCTGACAGCTTTATAAAACAAAATGCAACATGATTGCAGTGCCTTACATCTGAGTGCATGAATGTACCAACATTTGTGCCGATAACGAAAATTCATGTCATTGTACACATGTATGAAGTTTACATCATGCTAGAGGACAAAACATTGGGAAAAAAAGTCTAAAGCTCCCTGCATTAGCTTTACGTGCCCAAACAAACTCCTACACTAGAACACAGGCACTCTGAAGCCAAATGAACTAGTTGAAAAAAGAGAAAAAAAAGGTTATAAATCGCCCCCACGCACACTAAGGTTCAGCATTTCAACAATTGGACCTTGAACGCGCTCGCAAATATTGGTGTAGGATGATTTTGAGGGCCTACAGCGCATTGAGTTGTACAAAAACATGTTTCTGTCCTACTTAGGAACACATTCAGCTTGAGTTTAGAAGCTAAAACCAGACAGGACGAAGTGGGAGAGGAATTGGTGGCATTAGCTGGCACTGCAGGCTTTAACCGGCATTTTCATGCAAATTCGGTTGGCACATATTGTAAAACTGTCTGCAAATGAGCTTTGAACGAGACCGGGAGATTTTGAAGGGTTTATGTTGCAATTCGATAAAGGCAAGCATCGTACTTCTTCATGCACAAAACAACTTTCAATTTCCAGCCATTCAGAGATTACAGTGAACACAAAAGGAACAAAACAGTGTGTTGTACACTAACCTGTAAACAAGAAAACGCTTTCGGACTATTGACCAGCGCATGAATGGGGCATAATCCCTCGAGGCGAAGTCTTTCTGTCAATAAAGCACAGAGACAGACTCTTGATAGATTTTAACGGAGGGGAACAAGGAAGGTAAGGAGAACAAATCCACAAGCATCATCATTTTGCAAAGGATTTATAGAAGACCTTTCCTTGAAACTTCACAAAGACGCTCATTCATCCTGTGAACGCTGCCAGGTCCCCGAAGCGCAATCCATCTACAGCTGCCTCAGAACCACAACTATGTCAGTTGACCCCCTCTGTACAACTTTGCCCTTTTTTGAGAAACAAACAGCCATTTTGGCTCAAACAGAATGCTGAAGAACGGAACACCATCCTTTACGTGTACAATCAATAAAGAGCACTGGAGGGAAGATGCTCACAGATCCTTTTATTGTGGAAGGCAGACTGACAGCAGGTCAGCAGAGTTGCCAGGTCTTATGAAAGAAAGGATCCCAGCTTTAATCAGAATTTGCCCAAAGCCAGGCCACAGTCAGAAACGATATGCTAACGTTTGCTAAGTCTCTATTTTAAGCATTTTAAACTGAAATGCATGTGCAGAATACATTTCATTTCATCTTGGAATAGATGTGAGGGTGTGATTTTATCCATCATGAATTGACCGGAAAAATAAAAGCAAGGTATTAAGAGTATATTATAAACTACATACTTTATATAATAAAAGCAGTGGGTTTATCAAGATGGATAAATACAATGATTTTTTTAAAGATGTTTATATATTTATATATGTATAATGGGGCTAAAGTGTGCCAAGACAATATCCCCTACCCCATTCCACCACCAGGCTGAATCATTGATACAAAGCAGGTTGGATCCATGCTTTCATGTTGTTGACACCAAATTCTGACCCTACCATCCAAATGGCACAGCAGAAATTGAGACTCATCAGACCAGGCAACATTTTTACAATCTTCTATTGTCCAATTTTGGTGAGCCTGTGCAAATTATAGCCTCAGTTTCCTGTTCTTATAGCTGACAGGAGTGGCACCTGGTGTGGTCTTCTGCTGTTGTAGCCCATCTGACTCAAGGTTGGATGTGTTGTGCATTCAGAGATGCTCTTCTGCATACCTCGATTGTAACGAGTGGCTATTTGAGTACTGTTGCCTTTCTATCAGATAGAACCAGTTCAATTCTCCATTCTCCTCTGACCTCTGGCATCAACAAGGCATTTGTGCCCACAGAACTTCCGCTCACTGGATATTTTCTCTTTTTTGGACCATTCTCTGTAAACCCTAGAGATGGTTGTGCATGAAAAATTCCAGTAGATCAGCAGTTTCTGAAATACTCAGACCAGCCCATCTGGCACCAACAACCATGCCACATTCAAAGTCACTTAAATCACCTTTCTTCCCCATTCTGATGCTCGGTTTGAACTGCAGCAGATCCTCTTGACCATGTCTACATGCCTAAATGCATTGAGTTGCTGCCATGTGATTGGCTGACTAGAAATTTGCGTTGACGAGCAGTCGGACAGGTGTACCTAATATAGTGGCCAGTGAGTGTATATATATATATATATATATTTATAAAGGTAAAATGTTAATCTACCACATAAATGTAAAAACTGTGATAATTATACATTTAAATAAATAGTAATATAATTAATTAATTTCCAAGTAATAATAAAAAATATATAATTAAACTGATTAATTAATAAAGGTTTAGGGTTAAATATTATTGCTATAAGTGAATGTGACATGTAACAAGTACACTGTAAAATAAAGTGGTGCCAAATATTTCACATTTGCACAAATCAATCATTTAAAAAATATCAGTGCTTAATTTGAGTTGGATCTTGCCAGATCTTGTTCTGGAAACGTCAGATATTCGTGTTTTGCTTTAAAATGCGGTATTTTTTGCAGTATTTATTTTTATGGATCTGGAATTAACGTGAATGAGTGCAAGTGAAGGCTGTGTGGATTGTGTGTGCACGCAATAGTAACATTTAACTATTGTCCCTCAGCAGTATTTTCAGCTTTCCAATGTTTACAATCATTCTCATTCACAGTGAGCAGCAAAAATAAATAATGGCATAGTGGCCTGCCTAAATAATATCTGTATTTTTAAAATGGCAAAGTGACATCATGCATATTTTCATTTTTTAAAACTACAAGTAAATCTAATAATGAGCCTAATCAAAAGAAATCTTGAGAAGATGAAACTGCGCGAATGGATCAGGATAGCGGCAGACAGAAGCAAAGTGATCTCAAGTCAGCCAGAAAACATGACTGAAGAGGTAACTGTGGGCTCTTCTTGAAGGTTAGACAGAGTGAGTCATTTTATTTTATTCTTTCACTTGGCACATAATAGTGAAGTGAACTGAATAGTGATTGTTCATATGACTTATGTTTGTAGCTACATGTTTTTATTATCCATGACTGACCTATAACGTTATATGGCACAAAATAATAAAACAGTTCAGAAATGTGATGCTCTTTTTTTGCGGTATCACCGTTTAATGACGTCATGCTCTGGAAAAACTGAAATTGTTTGGTGGACGTCGGTACAGGTAACTTATTTTCTGGTTTTGTTCCGAATTATTCATTTATTCATTGTTGGAATCAAGGGCGTAGCGGACATTTTAAAAGTGAGGGGGACAGCTGAATGAGTGTACGTTCATATTTTACAATTATTAATCACCTATTTCTAAATCGTCTGGCTCTAAAAGTGAGGGGATATATCCCCCGTCCCCCCGTCCCCCCACCCCCGGTTGCTACGTTCCTGGTTGAAATTATTCATTTACAAATTAAGCACTGAAAAATAAGTTATTTATACTTTGTATTACATGTTATATAAATTTTATATGGTAACAGAGTCCATTTTAATTTCAGTTTGGCTATAAAAGCATTGTAAAAATTCATTATCAGTAAAAAAAAACAATATTTGTTTTGAATAAAAACTTCAACAAAAAATATGTCAGAAAACAATAGAGCCAAACAGAATACATAACATTAATTTTGTCCGAAAAATAGAGGATCAGCAGCGCCCTTCAAAACTGCTTTTAATGTGTTTACTTACCTTTTTTTCTTCCCTTTACAACCTCTTTTGGTAATCACTGTTATGCGGCTTTTTAGAGTGCTTCTGTTGGCGTAACTCTTTATTATCAGACAAAGAGAAGCCATATAAATGGACAGAGGCAGAAGCGCTCATTGCCAGGTCAAGACAATGAGGAGTGGAGATGTGCATCCATTTGGCCACGGCACACAAAACTAACACACAAAAACAGGGGAAAAGAGGAGAGGGCCGGACTGATAAAAAAGGATACATGAATAGGAAGATAAATATATATTTAGGGCATATAAATGGATGAAAATGGAACAGTTGGATAAAAAAAACATGAAGAAATGAAGTGAAATCTAGTCGAATAATACACATTTTCCAAGTTAGGATGCTGAACATGACATTTATTTCATATATTCTTCAAATATGGAAAATAAATCTTGGTTATTTTTAACCTTTTTGACTCCAAGGCTTTACATTGTACCTAATAATAGTCATAAGCATCATGACTTTTCCAGAAGAATAAGTTTTTGAAAAGTTTTGAAATGAAATATATTAGAGTTTTACAAATACACAGGAAAAAAATAAATAATAATACAAAAGTCTGACTGAATCATAAGCTGACTATGATATTTAATAATATAAAAGACTTATAAGAGCAATCCATTATGACAATGTTTTATATTATGTTATGACAGTGGACTTGATATTCCTCAAAATATTCAAGGTCCCATAATTTTCCCAATTGTTCATGATTTACTAGATAAAGATTCCGGATGTGGGTTTATAGATTCATTTTATACTTAAAAGTGCAGTAGGTGATCTGCTAAAATGCTATCTGTTAGCATAATATCTTGAAACACAGTTCCTCCCCTGCCGTCTAAAAGCCTCGTCTCCTGAAATCACGAATGCACACATTAAAGATGACAGTAGACAACCCACTAGATCATGTCATTCGCCAGTTAGTAAACTTTATAGTACCTTATATTACTACAATTCCGAATGAAAAACTGTATTATATCTAGCACGTTTCAGTCATATATAGCAAGCAAAATTTGTCATAAGGTGCAATATTTCATGCACGCAATGATCACTGGTCTCTCACGCGCTGTCCTAAAGCGACTACTGTATGCTTAGTGCTTGGCTGGCGGGGTGCAGGAATTATATTTATTACTAAGCCATACTTGCATGCTATTTCAGACCGAATATTCAAAGTAGCATGATAAACAATATAGAGCCCGCGTCACTGGCTGTCATTGTTACAAAAATGAACCAATGTAATGAGAAAATAAAATCAACTTCACCTCAGTAAAGCAGGCTAGGCAGAATAGCGCTATTTACTAATGTTTTGTTGTTAAACTAAGTAAAAATCTACATTATCGATGCTGTAAAAAGTCCCTTATGAAACTGAAAATAGTCACATCAATCTCTCGTCTGAAGATTTTAGTGGCTGAACAACACTTCTGTGCATATAACCCATTCGTAAAACAACACAATCTAATTAAGCTTTGCATGACTAAAATAGTTTTAAAACATAACATTACCTGTCTGAAAGAAATACTTCAGCCATGGTGTCATCCTTCCTCCCCCACAAGGAAAGAACCTATATAAACATATATGTTTTAATATATATGTATACATATATGTACATATAATATAGGAAAACAGCCAATTTTATATATGCCACATATATTAAAAACCATCAAAACCTATATCAAAACATATACAGTTGAAGTCAGAATTATTAGCCCCCCTTTGATTTTTCTTTTTTTTTTTTATATATATATTTTCCAAATGATGTTTAACAGAGCAAGGAAATTTTCACAGTATGTCTGATAATATTTTTTCTTCTGGATAAAGTCTTATTTGTTTTATTTCGGCTAGAGTAAAAGCAGTTTTTAATTTTTAAACACCATTTTAAGGACAATATTATTAGCCCCTTTAAGCTATATTTTTTCTGATAGTCTACAGAACAAACCATCATTATACAATAACTTGCCTAATTACCCTAACCTGCCTAGTTCACCTAATTAACCTAGTTAAGCCTTTAAATGTCACTTTAAGCTGTAGAGAAGTGTCTTGAAAAATATCTAGTAAAATATTATTTACTGTCAAATAAATAGAAGTCATTAGAAATGAGTTATTAAAACTGTTATGTTTAGAAATGTGCTGAAAAAAATCTTCTCTCCGTTAAACAGAAATTGGGGAAAAAATAAACAGGGGGGCTAATAATTCTGACTTCCACTGTATGTTTAAATAGGTGCTTTCCGTGTGGGCTCTCACTTATTTGCCATAGTTAAATTTCATAACATGCCAATTACATGTGATATTTCAAGTGTTCGCACATACATCAGTTTTTTGCATTTTTTTTTTTTTTTTTTGTTAGTTCTCAGTTATTGCCTTGATGGAAAATATAAGCTAGGCATCATGTATGACGGTTGCCAAAGTGGGATATGAGCTATATAGGAGACATATCTTGTACTGTATGTACATATAAGGCTTATATGTGGAAGCAATACAGGAGACCTGTGTGGCCTGTATATGCACATATATGCACCTTCATTTTGCCTATATGTGGCATATATATGCATATATGCAGCGTATATATTATCATATACGTGCATATATACTGCATATTGGTTTAATATATGCGCATATATTCTAATATAGGTTCTTTCCATGTGGGCCAGCGTGCAAAAGTAACTCCAATATTGATGCAGGATTTTAAAAAGTTTTGATTCAGCATTTATTTTCGTGAGCAGGTGAATGTGGTGCACATGTATGCGCAAACGGCAGATCTGCGTGAACGGCTGCACAGATGTCCAAATCTACATTTCTTGAAAGATAATTTGGCTTACTTATCAGAATTATGGGAATTATTGACAAATTTTTATTGGATGAACATTTTTTAGTCTTTTGCCTTTCTCATAATATAAAAATACATATAAATACATTTACATCATTTATTTTAATCATTACTATTGGAATGTGAAGAGACTTTCAACCAGCACAACAAAAAATGTTTCTGAATACAATCACCTACTGCACCTTTAAAATGTCTAAACCAGGGGTGCCCAAACTTGGTCCTGAAGGGCTGGTGTCCTGCAAAGTTTAGTTCCAACCCCAATCAGACACACCTGGGCTAGCTTATCAAGCCCTTGCTAGGCTTTCTAGAAACATTCATGCAGGTGTGTTGAGGCAAGTTGGAGCTAAAATCTGCAGGACACTGGCCCTCAAGGGCCGAGTTTGGACACCCCTGGTCTAGACTATAAAATATTTTATAGATGGACAGAATTATAAAAATACACATCGACTATAAAAGTCTAAAGAAAGAAAAAGAAAGAAAAGAAATGCATGAACATGCTTAAAAATTCTCAACACGCTGTTTTGCAAAAAGGGATGTAAATATTTGTTACGCCCTTGGCTCACAAGGACGTAACAAAAAAGAAACACCCAAAAACCCAAAATTATGTAGAATTATTTATTAAAGAAAACAACTTAACTTAAAGCAAAACTATGTAAATGTAGCAGTCAGGAATCAGTTGTGTGTTGGATGTAGGTGTATGCATGAATATGTAATGTAGTGTAGCAATGTTGGCTGTACAAAATAATTAAATATATCAAAACAAAAAGTCCAGTCCAAAGCAGCAGCCTTGTCAAAATGCCAGCCATAAAATTTTAAAGGGTCCAGAGAAGTCAATAACAGGTGTTTCCTATAGTGTAGCAATTAGAATAAGGCGGAGCTTATTGGTGAGTTTGACCAGCAAATGTTTTGGTTAAGTGGGATGCTGGTTCGAGTCCAAGCTGGGCCAATTGGCATTTGTATGGAGTTTGCATGTTCTCCCTGTGTTCACACAGGTTTCCTCTGCTCCGGTTTCCCCCACAGTCCAAAGACATGCGGTGTAAGTGAATTGAATAAACTAAATTGGCTGTAGTGTGTGTGTGAATGAGATAATGTATGTGCGTTTCCCATTACTAGGTTGCAACTGGAAGGGCATCCGCTGCGACAAAACATATGCTGGAATAGTTGGTGGTTTATTCCGCTGTGGCGACATCTGAAATAGAAACTAAGTCGAAGGAAAATGAATGAATGAATGAATATTTTGGTTTTTATGGTATTTTTATGGATTTTATGTCAGCTGTCTAACTAACCTACAGATGTCACTAGTTCAAAACGTTTCTTTTACCGCCGTTGTTACAGCCGCCGTGGCTGTATCTACATGTCAGCATGCCAACAGCTTTTGGCCGCTGGGTGGCACTATAACCATAGATTTTCAGCTGTGCCTTTCCACAATAGGACGGTATATGTGTACTGTACCTTATGTGATCGGGTGTGTTTAATTAAATTATAATTCTGTTGGTTTGTTTTAGTTTTCTTAGCAATAAACATAATTTTACACTAGCTGTTTTAGAAAAGATACAATCCATGGTGAGAAGTATAGCCCGAGGCTGCAAAAATTAAGCAAATATAAAAATTAAGTTATTTAGCTTTTATAGTGCCCTATTAAATTGCATTAGGGTGAAAATAATGTTTCGATTTGTTTGACCATCATGGTTTGTTTGACGATCATGCGCACAAGATATGAAAACCGCGGCACAGCACTGTCACGCCCGCTGCTCACAGGACGAAGAAGGCACGGATCTCAGGATTACAAAAACACGTATATTTATTAAGTAACACTTACGAAGATCACAGGAGGAACGGGACTTGAAGAAGAACAGTGAGACACGTAGACATTGACATGGACAATACCGGACGAAGGACTAAATGAATACAAGGACTATAAATACACAAGGACAGGATGATGACAATGACACACAGGTGGATGAACACAAGTGAAGGTGATGAACATAATGACAAGGCGGGAACGGGAACAAACGAGCACATGGTGAGGATCACATGACGAATACAAACATGAAGACGACAGGTTGTGACAAGCACACAGTACAAAATAAAATTAAGGTTATCGAGCCGATGGAGCACGTCACCTGATCGCAGTATAACTTGCTTTATCAATAATTATTATTTATTATAGGCTATAGGTCACAAATATTTGACCAACTGCCACTACATGAAAAACACTCTCGTGCACTCAAAATAGGTTCCCTTTTGCTATTAATGGCGGTTATGAAATCAAATAAATGGGCATGTCCGCAAGCGCAGTTAGCCGCATGTTCATTCTGTTCATTTCTCTTTCACACGCATGCAGAGCGAACAGCCTGCATAAAGAAAAAAAAATCTGCTTGTTTAAAAGAGCACATTATTTCCACGAATTTCTAATAATGATAATATTAAGCTAATAATATATCCATAATGCTGGGATGTTGTGCTTTGACTGGATATCTAGTTCAAAAGCAAAATTATTACCTATTCACGGCATAGGCTAACTGTGTTTTATTTACATTTATGCATTTTGTAGTTGTTTTTAATCTATATTTATATATTAAATCTAGATCTAATCTATATTTAATCTATATTTATATTATTTCTATAATGTGATATATACATTCAAATATATATAAAAACAAAAGTTCCTGAGGTTTGAATATAATAAAAGGGTTATGTCACTTTTATGATACACAATTAACACTAAATGACCTGAAAGGTGTTTGATGGCAGCTCATAGAACATCTTTACCATCCTATAAACCATGACCTTCATTCAACTAGATGATATCGGAGTGCTCATGTTGGCCAATTATAGCTACAATATCTTGCCATCTTCGTCCAACATCTAGTTGATTGGTTTGAGGTCATGACTCTTATCAGTCGAGTCTTCCCTTGCTAATTTGACCTAACCATGTTCTGTAGGGGCCTGTGGACTTTTTTATGAAGCCTGTGTGTAATGCTTTATAAGTATATGCCTAACACATAATGAATGCATAATGCATTATAAACAACTGTATAACATTATATCATCTGACATACAGTTGAAGGCAAAATTATTAACACTCATGTGAAATATTTAATCTTTTTTAAATATATCTCTAGTGCTGTTTAATAGACCGAGGACATTTTCACAGTACTTCCTATAATAGTTTTAAGTCTTTTTTTCTTTTAGCTTGGCTGGATTAAAAGTATTCTTTATTTATTTATTTTTTTTTTAAGCAACTCAATACTCTCCCTCAACAGTGACACTGAACTGAATGACTTTTAATTAAGTTAGAAATACACCAGCATTCTACAGCTACTCTCTTGAATTCATTCATTCATTCATTCAGCCTTATCTCACGAGGAAACGTAACTATTTTACGTTTTGTCAGTTTAGTGGCTAATTTGTATGAATTTGTACGAGTTTAGTCTTACGAAAATGTACGATTTTAAAAAGGAGGTGTGGCATCCAACCCCGCCCCTAAACCCAACCAACATTGGAGGAAAAGCAAATCGTACGAAATTGTATAAATGAGATTGTACGAATTCATACGAATTAACCACTAAAACAAAAAGTTACGAATTGCCGTGGGATTGTGTTGGACTAGCTGATTTGCTGGAATGTTCCACTATCTGAAATATTATTATGGCTCTTTTCTTCAGCTAGGTCAAGCTGCTTTGACACAATCTACATTATTAAAAAGGATTATAGAAATAAAGATGAATTGAATTGAATGAAGAAGCATGGAGACAATGAAATGATCCGAGTCACTGTTAAAGGGTCATGAAACACCAAAACGCATTTTTTGAGATGTTGACAGACATATATATGTCCCACGATGCTAAAAACACCATAAGAATACATATATTTCACCAAAAAGTGAAAATGGGTTGTTTTTGCGTTATTTCGAGCAAATTCGTTCTTCCGATTTAAAAAATAAATTTTGAAGCTACAGTTGAAGTCAGAATTATTAGCCTCCCTGAATTATTAGCCCCCTGTTTATTTTTTTCCCCAATTTCTGTTTAACAGAGAGAAATTTTTTTCAACACATTTATAATCATAATAATCATTATCTTTGCCATGATGACAGTAAATAATATTTAACTAGATATTTTTCAAGACACTTCTATACAGCCTAAAGTGACATTTAAAGGCTTAACTAGGTTAATTAGGTTAACTAGGCAGGTTAGGGTAATTAGGCAAATTATTGTATAATGATGGTTTGTTCTGTAGACTATCGAAAAAAATATAGCTTAAAGGGGCTAATAATTTTGTTCTTAAAATGGCTTTAAAAACTGCTTTTATTCTAGCCAAAATAAGCAAATAAGTGTTTCTTCAGAAGAAAAAACATTATCAGACATACTGTGATAATTTCCTTGCTCTGTTAAACATAATTTGGGAAATATTTAAAAAAGAGAAAAAATTCAAAAGGGGGCTAATAATTCTGACCAACTGTACGTCATGGCAATAAGATCCTGAATGTCTGTACCGGCTGGTACAACGTGATGTTTTTGAGTTTTCATCATTAATTCATGGGAAATACTTGGTTTGAACCAATCAGCGTGCTCTATTGTGAATGAGGTGCAACTACATTAATATACATTATATAGTTCTGAAGACTATTTTTACCTGTTACAATGTTCAGATGGCAGAGAGACGCCACGATGTGTTGCCAACCGTAATTAAAACAAGTGGAAAAAGAAGAATTGTTTGGAGACATGGGTCGTCAGTGTTGAGTTTACAAATGTGCCGCAACGAAGGATTTGTTTCCATTTCTCCGCTATGAGAGTGCAGCTGGTGTGTGGATCCACAGTGGTCTAGGTGGGGCAGGCAAGAAATGTTCCTGAATGAAAGTGAAAGTGCCAAACTGCAGTTAAAGTCGAAAAATTAAGAATGAAATACCCAAAATGAGAATAGCGTGGTGATGATGTCGAATTATGGGTTAGGCTATCGCTTAATCGAAATATGTGCTATAACATGTAAAACAGGATCATAAAAGGAACATTCAAAAAGCAGCTCGTGTAAACACCTTAATCATATTATTGTCCTATTCAGATTAAGGCAAATAAATCAATTACTAATGTCTATGTAGACGTAGTCACTGTCTATCTCCCCTGCATCTGTATTTGCCTCTGTGAAAATCAGCATGTGCACGTACTGAAACTTCCCTTTTCATGCAAACCCTTCCCTCTTTCGTCAGTCGACACTCCCACCTAAACAAAGCTGGACTCACCCACTTTCCTGGCTTTTTTCGAACTAGAGGTGTGAAAACACCCTGCTGAGAGAGGGGGGTTTCATGGCCCTTTAAAATTACTTATTTCTTTGGTTTGAACATTCAAAACATTTGGGATAATACAAGTACATAAGTCAACAAAATGTATAACCCTGTTATAATGATTTTTGGATATTTTGATGAAAATAAATCTTACATATTGTGCCTTTAAATCCCATGTAATGTACTACAATAGTAGGCTTCCAAAGAATGTTACCAAAGAGGCTTTCACAATGCTGGAAACATAAAATGGAGCTAAAAGCCCTCCCCGACAACACAGGGGGGAGAAAAAGTGCATTATTCATCATCAACAAAATTTGACAGTTGGAACGCCACATTTGGGCAGGGAGTATCTCGTGGTAATTGCCAAAACTTCATTTGTTTGCCAGGAAAGCATACTTTTGAGAATAGGGGTGAGCTTTACAAAACAGTGCAGCCAAAACTTTCTATGCTGATATTCAACTGGAAACTCATTCTCAGAACCCAAGCCGGGATTGGTCCATTTTGTAAGCTAATGCAGCCTAACATTTCACAGCTGTTGCTGCTTGTAGATGTGTCCAAATCTCAATAACAGCACTTACGCTTGACCCAGGCAGCTCTGGCAAGGCAGAAATTTAACAAAATTACTCGATGGAAAAGTGGCGTACTAGTGCGGCGCCATGCTGAAAGTCATTTAGCTCTTCTGTATGGGTTATTGTCTTGGCAGCGGGATAGCCGACACCGCTAATTAGAAAGAGTGTCCATTTGGCAATGGCATCAAGAAACAGAGAAATGAATAATATCCAATGGCATGCCAAATATTTGGAGCATGATCATATCTTTGCCTGGATTTCAAATTACTACCTCGGATCAGAATTGTAAATAAGTGAATGTTATATGCGATTTTTGAATGTCTCATTCTCAGGTGTTGACATACTTGTTTAGTGATACGATCAAAAGCGTTCATCTGATTACCATTTAGTTTACTTAAGATTAGTTTCTTTAAATGGAGTCTCTGCTCTTTACTGTTAGCTTGTCTTAGATTGATGTGACTGTGTGTTATGGCAAGAAGCAATTTGATTATATTAATTTTTCAAATAAAGTTTTGATTCATTGATCAACTCAGTGATTTTTAGTGTATAATAATGGCGCTGTGGGCAGCACGGTGGTGCAGTGGGTAGCACAATCGCCTCACAGTAAGATGGTCGCTGGTTCAAGCCCTGGCTGGGTCAGTTGGCATTTCTGTGTGGAGTTTGCATGTTCTCCCCATGTTCTCGTGGGTTTCCTCCGGGTGCTCCGGTTTCCCTCACAAGTTCAAAAACATGTGGTATAGGTGAATTGGGTACGCTAAAATTGTCCGTAGTGTATGTGTGTGAATGAGTGTGTATCAATGTTTCCCAGTGATGGGTTGCAGCTGGAAAGGCATCCACTGCATAAAACATATGCTGGATAAGTTGGCGGTTTATTCCGCTGTGGTGACCCCAGATTAATAAAGAGACTAAGCCGAAAAGAAAATGAATGAATGGCGCTGTGTTGATTACACTGTACTAATAGCAGAAATAGTTTAAACTTCTGAATCACTCAAAAACCACAGACGTCAAGAATCAGCACATGAATCTCAACAATGGTGACACATTTCTTTCCACAGTGCATGCTGGGAGTCATAGATGAGTGTTGTTTGGTATTCCCAGCAATGATATGCAATGCAGCATGAAGCACGTCACCATTGTTGAGATACATATACTGATTCTTGATGTCTGTGTGTTTTGAGGTCATATGTTCAGTGTGTTTTTAAAACCTGACTGGGCCTCTTGATTTGTTTCTGTTATCAGTTCAGTGAAATTAACACAACATTATCACCATAATACAATATTAAATTCACTGGGAAGATCAGTGAACTGCTAAAATATGATTCAACAATCACTTTGCTTTTAGTTTGCTTTGCTTTTAGTCACAGAGCTTCAGCAAACAGATAGAAAGTAACATGAGAAATGAACAATTAAAAGAGACCTAATAAAGCAACCACACTTCACCTCAGTGACAGAAATAAAGTCAAACTGGTTAGTGAGAAGTGAAGTCGGTGCTGTTTGTTGAGTAGTTAAATGATCCTCTGCTGAGATTTTGAGAGGTCTGTGTTAATTCAACTATGGCTGTTTAGAGGCGAACGTGCTTTTGCCATAGCAGGTCCTCGCCTCTGGAATGCGCTGTCGTTAGAACTAAACAAAGCTTCATCACTGTCTATTTTTAAGTCTAAATGAAAGACTCGTCCATTTTCTAGGTCTTTTGAAGCATAAGTCCTTCCCTTTAAGGGGTTTGGGGTGGGGAGGGGGATCAAAACTGTGGTAGTATCTTTTAATTAGGCAAAAAAAATAAATAAATAGAAATTGTATAGAAATTGAAAAGCATAGAAATTGTAACATAAAAGAGCAATATATATACAGTATATATATATATATATATATATATATATATATATATATATATATATATATATATATATATATATATATATATATATATATATATAGTATATTGCTCTTTTATGTTACAATTTCTATGCTCTCTCCTATTATGTGCCTATTGCTTTTACTGTTTTTATGCCCATACCGTTTGTTTATTTATTTTTTTCTCTCTGTAAAGCACTTTGTGCAACCTTGTGGCAGGTGGAAACGTGCTATATAAATAAATTGAACTTGAACTTAAACTGTTTAGTTTCACCTCATGTACAAACTTTGATTAATTTTAATGCAATGGGTTGCCATACAATTTTCAAGTAAACTATTTGATTTGACAGTGTACCACTGAAGGCAAGACACTGTTTTTATGCATCTGTCAATTCTGAGATTTTGACCTTTTATCGTTTTTGTTAACCAGGAAGCATGAGACTCTGAGATGGAGTGCCGAACACGTGCAGTTTATTATGTGTCATTGTACAGGCAGAAGGTCATCAAAAAAAGCATAACAGAAGCATGAGGGTGATCCAATAATCGTAGTCAGGGTACAGGAAACTAAAAATAAACAAGGCTAGGAACACTGACGACAAGGCTAGAAACAAAACACGAGTACCAAGACATACAGAACACACAATGTAACAGTTCTTAACAGAAAACCAAGACTCAGGCCCCGTTTACACTAATACGTTTTAGTTTTAAAATGCATACGTGTTGCTATGGTTACACCATCCGTCCACACTACGCCGGAGTTTTCGAGCCCCGAAAACGGAGCGTTTTGGAAACACTGAAGAGGCCGTTTTCATTCTAAAACGCTGCTGCTCCGTCTCAGTGTAGATGGGGGAAAACGGAGACATCTGAAAATGGAGGCATGGCTGCAGACATTCGCCTAACTGATTGGGGCTTTTCCTTAATATTAAGTAGTCTACACACAGTTCAGTCTTCATCCTCTCCTTGTAAGTTCAGACTTCGCAAGTTTGATATGGAAAACAAACTCCTGAATGTGTACTTTTTAAAGTCCTTCACATCACCCTGGCTATGCTGTTTCACTTTCTTAACAATAAAATGAAAACATGACATAAGGAACTGCCTATTTTCATTTTGATATTAGCAACAGACATCAAAAATGTTGAGGCGTCGTGTAGCTGCATAATATGAGCGTCATCTTCATGCATATTTATAACAAAACGAAGCCTATAACATAACTGCCTCCTTTCATTTTCCTTGAAAATACGAAACATACCCTCTCTTTCATTGAATATCAGTTTTAATAATTAATAATGGCATTATAAAAGTATAACGCACAATAAGTTTATACAATAGAGAAAATAAAGGCAAGCAATCAGTCAGATGTGCAGAATCGGTGTCCGCGGTTACATTAAGATATTAACCTAACTTATCGTTACGCTCAGCCAAAACACGTTACCCGAGAACAAGTAATAGATTCAAAAGACCAAAGTCGGGGGAATATGTAGTTAGATATAGACAACAAGATGAATTAAATATCACATTTAACAAATATAGTGAGATTAGATCCAGCGGGAGATCCGTGATGAACAGTCCGACGTGCACAACTCTCATATGGGTATGTGCTCAAAGCACGCTGCAGCGCATGCCAGAGAGTGTGTGTGTGGTCACGTGATGTGCGTTTTCACCGTTTTAATGTAGACGCAGAGCTGTTCAGAAACGCTGGGTGAAACGCTAGGGTGGACGCGGATAGTTTTCATTCTAAAAAAACGTTTTAAAACTAAAGCGTACTAGTGTACACGGGGCCTGAGCAATGTGTGTGTGTGTGTGGGATGCATAAATAGTCCAGGAATTAGCCCCATGATGTGACACCAGCATTGTGTGAGCAATCAGTGTAAGATCAGGAACTGGTGTGTGCACAGTGCATGCTGGGAATAGTAGTTTGTTAATGTGGCGTGGTTGTAGTTCTCCAGCGATCTGCAGTCCCTAGATTACTGGCGATTGTTTTCATCAAGTGCTTTTTTATTATTGTTTCCCCTTATCAATCTAATGGAAAGAAAACACAAAGTACTATTTTAAGTGTTTTTGTTATTGCACTAGATCAATTCACATCAGAAGAATTTCAATTACAATACAATAATTACAATAATTTTAAAGGCTGTTTTGCCAATATTAGTATTTTTTTCTGTCACACCGAGATCTTTTCATAAACTGCATAGTTTTATTTATATCTTTATTCTGAATGTTTTTACAGAGGGATATGTTCATATATAAAATTTGCCTTATTATAGCAATTTGTTTAAAAAAAATGTTTAGCTGTTTTATGAATTTTAGAGTGATAAATATACACATCCAAGACCCCCACTTTGACTTGACAATATATCAAATATATCAACAGACTTTATTTGTGCTAAAAAAAAAAATGTATGCATATTAGCACATATTTCAAGTAATGACCAGAGTAGCTGTATGTGTTTGTGGAGGGAGTTTTGGAAAGTTTGCACACACGAGAGCATCGACTGAACCTGTTGCAGATCTCACCTGCTGTGTGACTGATGAGTTGCTCTCAATCACACCTTACTGTGACTTCCAGATATCTCCAACATCAGGGGGTCAAGAAGACAATGCTGTTGATGCTGTTTTGTAAGGGGGTATTGATTTGTTTGTTTAGACTTGCTTTTATTTTTTAACTATATTGTTTTAACAAAATATATGAATTCATAAATCATCCCTTCATTGCACGCACACAAAATTTATTTTTTATCAAAGACTATAAAATACACAATTATTAGTATTGTTTTTAATTGGGAAAAATGCAATGGGTGTGATGAGGCGTGATGGAATATTGGTCACAAACATTTGGCAGACCTGCAATAGTGATATCTGTAAGAATAGAAAAAAATAGCATAACGGAAAAATGGAGGAAAAAATCTCAATACAAACAAACAAGAAAATAAATAGATGTATGCTACGTTTATTACAGCACTTTGCAGGTCAAACCTTCCACAAAAAGGTACTGCACACTGTAGAACTACAGTTGAAACCAGAAGTTTACATACACTGTATTAAAAGGCACATAAACATTTTAAAAAAGTCAGATGTTAATGTGACTAAACTGTTTCTCTTTTAGGTAAGTTAAGATTATCAAATTTGTTTCTGTTATGCATAACAGCACAATAATGAGAGAGATATTTTTTGAGAAATTGTTATAACTTTTCTTGAAAGTCAAGTTTACATACAATAAAGTTATTATGCCTCTGAAAAAGCTCAGATGATGATGTCAAGGTTTTGGAAGTTTCTGATTGGCAAATTGACAACATTTGAGTTAATTGGAGGCGCAACTGTAGAATAGTATTTAAGGAAAACCTCAAACACACTGCTTCCTTGTGTGACAACATGGGAAAATCAACAAGCCAGAATCAACAAAAAAAAAGCCAGATTACAATTGGCTAAATTACACTGGGAAAAATACACATTTTTGGAGACATGTCCTGTGGTCTGATGGAACTAAGATTGAACTGTTTGGCCATAATGACCAGTGTTACATTTGGAGGACAAAGGGGAAAGCTTACAAGCCTAGGAACACCATCCCAACTGTGAAGTATGGGGGAGGCAGCATCATGTTGTGGGGATGTTTTGCTGCAGGAGGGACTGGTCTACTTCACAGTATAGATGGCATCATAAAGAAAGAACATTATGTTGAAATACTGAAGCAACATCTCAAGACATCAGCCAGGAAATTAAAACTTGGCCACAAATGGGTCTTCCAAACAGACCATGACTCTAAGCATACTTTCAAATGAGTTAAAATGTGCTTTAGGGACAACAGAGGGAAAGCCCTGAGCTCAATCCTATAGAAAATTTGTGGGCAGAGTTGAAAAAGCTTGTGCGAGCAAGACAGCCTACAAATCTGACTCAGTTACACCAATTCTGTCAAGAGGAATGGGCCTTAATTCCTGCAAACTATTGTGAGAAGCTTACGGAAGGATACCCAAAACATTTGACCAACGTTATACAGTTTAAAAGCAACGCTAAAAAAAAATACCAAGGAAATCTATGTAAACTTTTGACTGTCTAGAAATTAATAAAACATTCTCAAAAAAAATTCTCTCATTATTCTGGCATTTAGCAAATGTAAATCATTTAGGCAATCCTAATGAACCTAAAATAGTAAACGTTTAGTATAATTTACCATCAGACTTTCTTTAAAAAATGGTTATGTTCCTTTTTTAAAGTGTATGTAAACTTCTGGTTTTTAACTTCATTTGCCTCCCACTGCAAACCTCCCCAAAAAAAGAGTCAGTTCTGGCTTATATACTGGATGCTCCACCCCACATGGACTACAGAATGTCTTTGGGTGAATATTAAGATAATGCACTTATATAAACGATCACATACATAACATTCATATAATCTTCAGCATCATAACAGGTAGAGTTTTTAATAATTATACCTCATATTACCTAATGCATGTGTCATTTCATTTACTTTATTATTACACGCATGTGCGGTGTGGAAGTTCAGTGATATCACATAGTGGTTTCAAAAATGGCTGCCAAGTGAAATTACTTGCCTTAAAGGGACACTGTTTTTATACATTAAATATATTGTTATTATTGCTTCTGTAACTCATAAACTCTGAAGTTAAAACACAGACATTGCCTAAAATGAATATTCTGTAAACAAGCCTGAAAGCATGACACTCATTTTATTAATTTGACTAATTGTCAATAAATAATAATACCAGTTTTATTTTAAACCGAGACTAGACATCATCAGTCTATCAGAGCCAACTAAAACACTTCTCATGACAGTTCAGTTACTTCACTATCTGCAATAATTTATAATTAATATATATCTAATCTGTCTTCTTTCATTACATTTTTATTTCTTCAAGAGACATAAATAAGAAAAAGTCCATCTTCAGATACACTGCGTTTGGGTTTCTTGTTCAATGTCTGCCTTAAAACTTGTCAAACATAAAATTTAACAACATGTCTGCTTATCTTGAGAAAGGGTAGACTGTTTATTTGATGTATTGGATAGGTTGATGTGTCGGCATGTACATTAGCTGTCTGTTAAAAGCTGTCTGAATAAATTGTTTCAGAATTCACTGGCTAAAGCTCTTCATACCATGAAGAAACTCTCTGTACCTCACATAAACCTGAGGATAGAAACAACCTGGTCACATTGGTCTAGATTGGTTTTAGGGGCACTTTGGAAAGTTTTCTGCAGGTCAGGCTGGGAGACCAGATAAATCACCTGAAACCAGTCCAGCTAACAACCTTAGGCTGGGTTAAAGTGTTCTTTTCAATGGGCCTATTTCCCATCTGCTGTGACTGAGGATTTTTACAGCCTCCATGAGTTATTTGGTTTTTATTGGATTCCAAGCATACAAAAACTTGTTTTAAGAAGCACAATATATAAATAATTTTCCCTTACAATATTCAAAAACCACTAGAGCAGTGTTATATATTTTGCTGACTTGTGTACTTACAGTTTTTTTTCTTTATCAAATATTTCCCAAATGATGTTTAACGGAGCAAGGAATTTTTCACAGTATGTCTAATAAAAATATTTCTTCTGGAGAAAGTCTAATTTGTTTAATTTCGACTAGTATAAAAGCAGTTTTTTACTTTTTAAACCTTTTTAAGGTCAATATAATTAGCCCCCTTAAGCAATAGTTTTTTTATTAGAACAAACCACTGTTATTAAATGACTTGCCCAATTACCCTAGCTTGCTTAATTAACTTAATTAAACTAGTTAAGTCTTTAAATGTCACCTTAAGCCGAGTAATAGTATCTTGAACAATATCTAGTAAAATATTATTTACTGTCATCATGGCAAAGATAAAAAAAAAAGAATCAGTTATTAGAAATGAGTTAATGTCAGCGCAATAGCCTAGTGGTTAGCGCGTCGACATATGGTACAGTAGCATGTCAGGGCGTCCTAAGTTCGAATCCCGGCTCGAGGACATTTCCCAACCCTACCCCACCCCCCCCCCCACCCCTACCACCCTCTCTCCCACTTCGATTCCTGTCCTATCTAATACTGTCCTATCTAATAAAGGCAAAAAGGCCAAAAATAAATCTTAAAAAAAAGAAAAGAAATGAGTTAATAAAACTAATATGTTCTAAAAAATCTTAAAAAAATCTTCTTTCCGTTAAACATAAATTTGGGATAAAGCAAAACTTTAAAATAAAAATCCAACATAAACTATGCTAAGCTAGGCTAGGCTAAATCCATTATGCTATGGACGTCATACACCCACTATTTCCAGTTTGGTTTTTACAGAAATCAGTTAAACACCAAAATGCTTTAATATTTTGTGTGTTTTATTACACGGCACAAAGCAGCATTAACAGAACCTTAAAATCATGAGTAGGGCCAGACGGAATGTGCGGAGGTTTTTTGCAATTTCTGCGGAGAATTTTGGTAAAAATCTGCGGATTTCTGCGGAATAATCTTGGGAGTCTCATAACTAAAACCTTAATATGTGAAATATGTGTAATTTAAAAACTGAATAAATTCAGATTTACACATATTTACTCAAGTAAATAAACAGAATTAATGATGGGCTAAAAATCTGCGGAATTCTGCGGAAAATCTGCGGAATTCTGCGCGCGCAGATTCCGTGTGGGCCTAATCATGAGTCACGCTTGTCTCACATCAGCAATTGCTTCGGTGAATCTGGTTTTGCTTCAGTGGCTTTCAGCTTTACTCAATACTACCATAATGAGTTTTGAATATTTTAGTCTCAGGAGATCTATAGAATGTAATGAAGACCACAACTCCCATGATTTCACACTCAGTAGCGTCATTGTTTGTTATACACCTTTGTTTGTTATGAATATGTGCGCTCTAGTGGTGAAAATTCAACAAACTGTGCCTTTATGTTAGAAAAAAGATTAAAAACTGTAAATTTAAACTTTAAACGGCGACACGGTGGCACAGTTGTGCTGTGGCCTCACACCAAAAAGGTCGCTGGTTCGAGCCTCGGCTGGGTCAGTTGATGTTTCTGTGTGGAGTTTGCATGTTCTCCCCGCGTTTGCGTGGGTTTCCTCCAGGTGCTCCGGTTTCCCACACAGTCCAAGCACATGCGGTACAGGTAAATTGGGTTGGCTAAATTGTCCGTAGTGTATGAGTGTGAATGAGTGTGTATGGATGTTTCCCAGAGATGGGTTGCAGCTGGAAGGTCATCCGCTGCGTAAAACATGTGCTGGATAAGTTGGCGGTTCATTCCGCTGTGGCGACCCCGGATTAATAAAGGGACTAAGCTGAAAAGAAAATGAATAAATGAATGAATTTGTTAAAACTGCTGAAAGTCCAAACACTGAAGAGCAAATCCATTAATGCGCAGCTCCACAAGTCCCAAGCCACCGTCACCACTGGGGAGCTGCGCATCGATGGATTTGCTCTTCGTTGTTTGGGCTTTCAATAGTGAAATTTAAACCACACTAAACTGAACTTCAACTCTGAAAACTAGACTGACACACTTTCAATTTACTAGAAGTTCTATGTTAAGCTGCTTTGACACAATTTACATTGTAAAAGTGCTATATAAACAAACATGAATTGAATTGAAATATAAATTAAATGTATCTGGTTGTTGAAACATAAACTAATCTCGGCATGAGGACATTCGGTACCCCATAATACACAGGTGATTGAGAGACAATTGATAAAACGCATGGATGGAGCCACCATCTAACTAGAACATTAATGAGCATATGGGCAGAAGAGAAATACAATGTCTGCCACTGGCACTGAAAGGAGCAATTCCCCTGTTCCCCATTCTAAGCAAAAAGAAAGAAACTAAATTTCCCAATAATCCCCTCAAGTTACTTATTAGCCAAGGAGACAACAGTACAGATTATGCTTGCAATAAAGAGATTTATCACAGAATAAGAAGTTAGCCATGGAAAATTTTATTTGGACAGCTTTAAAGGAGATTTTCTCAATGTGTGATTTTTTTTTTCTTTGAACCGTCAGATTCCACGTTTTCAAATAGTTGCATCTTGACCTGATTTGCAATTCACAATCAAAATTAATTACTTTTGACCTAACTTATCGCATTAATTTGATTCCTTTGTACCATATTTATCTAATATATTCAGTTTTTTGTTAAAAATCAGGTTGTATAAACATTATATCAGATCAGGTTTTCCCAAACGTATGTGTCAGTACAGGAAATGCAGCACTGTTGCTGACTTAATTTTTTAGTCATCTCAATATATATATAACAAATGATCTGGCAAAAAATATTTAGTTAAACTTTTCATAACTTAAAAAATGCAGATGAAACCTGATTAACTTATAAAAATAAATTAATCAGTAACATAGAAATATTTTGTCACAATCACCAGCAATCTAGCAGTTGCAGATGGCTGGAGAATTATAAATCTGGAACTGGACTTGAAATCCCATCATGCACCTCACACACACACCAGTTCCAGTTCAATCCCTGATTACACACACAGCTGGTAACTCATCATGAACTGATTATCTGGACTATATATTCACCTCTCAAACACACACAACCAATTGCCGAGTCTTGTTTGTTTGCTGTAACATTTCGAAACATTCTATTGTCTAGTCTTGCTGCACTTTTGACCTTTGTCTTGTTTTCTCGTGTATGTTGTTTTGCTGCCTGTATTGAGCATTTTGCCTGTGACCATGACTACAGTTTTGGATTGGCCTCATGTATCTGTTTGTTCCTGTTTGACCATTGCCTGTTTCACTACTCTTATTAAAGAAAGTGCATTTCGGACCTTCAACTCCATTGGCACCCGATTTCTTATGTTACACATTTGTGGTCATGACTTTTAGTCATATCTTCTTTTCATAGTGAGGGGGGTTGAGAGTTGATAAGATTACATATTAAATCAAAACAATGTAAAGTTTTAATTAGATTTTTTAAAAATATTTTATTTTTATTTGCCATCAGAGAACTGTATGTAAATACTTTTTTGACATTATTATTTGTAATTCCCATTGATGTATGGTTTGTTATGATAGGGCAATATTTGGCTAAGATGCAAATATTTAAAAATATGGAATCTGAGGGTTCAAAAAAATTTAAATATTGAGAAAATCGCCTTTAAAGTTGTCCAAAATAAGTTTTTAACATTACATACCACTAACCAAAGTTACGTTTTAATATATTTATGATATAAATTTGATATAATGGAACATGATCTTTACATTTCAGTGGTTTTTGGCATAAAAGAATAATTGATAATCTTGACCCATTATATATTGTTGGACATTACTACAAATATACCCATGCGAGTGGTTTTGTGGCCTGAAAAGCATTTATTTTTCAACACAAACATGCCAATAGATAGCCAAAGTCTTCCAGATATAAAATATTATTTTATACACTTTTTTATATATAAATTATATATTTTAGTAGGGCTGCACAATATATCATTTTATCATCAATATCGCAATGTGTAAATTCACAATAGTCACATCACAGGGATTATAGTTGACCAGATATTACAGTTAACAACAAAAGTGGAGTCATTTCATATTTTAACCTCAGAGTGAAAGCTTATTATTATTATTATTATTATTATTATTATTATTATTATTATTATTATTATTATTATTATTATTATTTATTGTTTTAAGGTGTGTAAGCATTTCAAGGAAATAAAAGGCCTTTGGGAACAATAAATTTGTTTAAAAAATTAATAAGTTTGTAAATAATAATTGTACATTATATAAGTATTTACTTAATGAAAAATTATTATGTCGTTATTATTATATTATTATTATTATTATTATTATTATTATTATTATTATTATTATTATTATTGTTATGCAGAGATTATTTAATTTCTTTTCCTGAATACTTTTTAACTCCCCAGAAAATCATAAATCATTTGTTTCTAAATCTAAAATTATGAAGTTATCGCAGTAAAATAAAATATTGCAATGTCAGTTTTTTTCCAACATTGTGCAGCCCTAAATTTTAGTAAATGCAACTACAGTATATGATTATGTCACAACTAATGTACAATTGAAGTCAGAATTATTAGCCCCCCTGAATTATTAGCCCCCCTGTTTTCCCCAATATCTGTTTAACTGAGAGATTTTTTTCAACACATTTGTAAACATAACAGTTTTAATAACTCAAAAAACTGATTTATTTGCATTATAACTTGATGAAGCCATGATGACAGCACATAATATTTTACTAGATGTTTTTCAAGATACTTCTATACAGTTTAAAGTTACATTTAAAGGCTTAACTAGGTTAATTAGGTTAACTAGGTATGTTAGGGTAATTAGGCAAGTTATTGCTATTGAAAAAAAATAGTTTAAAGGGGCTAATAATTTTGTCCCTAAAATGGTTTTTAAAAAATTCAAAACCGCTTTTATTCTAAGCCGAAATAAAACAAATAAGACTTTCTCCAGAAGAAAAAATATTATTAGATATACTGTGAAAATTTCTTTGCTCTGTTCAACATAATTTGGGAAATATTTAAAAAAGAAAAAAAAATTCAAAGCGGGGCTAATAATTCTGACTTCAACTGTATAAATAATGCAATCAATGATATGTAACTGTAACCGTACAAAGTCGGTAAAAAAGTATTTACATTTTAATACTTCATTGTTAGATAAAAAATAAAAAGTTTAAATTTAACAGCGGTCTTCTTAAACTACTATACAGAAATCTTACATGCCAAAAGTGTCTTAATCCAAAAGAGTTTCATTACTTTCAGCAGGAAAGAACATGACACAATTCTCCTGTGATATATGTATATATCCTCTCTGCTGGACATCATTAGAGGGCAAATTAAATAAAACAGTCAGAGTGTGAAGAGAGATTTAAGAGACTTTATTTTCCAGAAGTCCTCAGGGGCAAAAGAGCCCATAGTGGAAGAAACACCCACGTATGAGTTCAAAATAAAAAAAAAAAACCTTGTGAATACCAACCAAACAATGATCTTACTGTCAAACTGTTACCTAAAGCCCACTCATTCCCCAGACATGATGAACGACACCGGCGGAAAGTCATTTAGCCTAGTGAGATTTCGATTTTAAGGCTCACAGTGATTTGCTTATCTTGTTAATTACGATAAAACACACACACACACACACACACACACACACACACACACACACACACACACACACACACACACATACATACACACACACACACACAATTAAATCACAGACAAATTAAAAATGACTAGTTTTGCATTACCCCATGTGCAGTTTTTCATACGGACCATTTATCTGTTCACATATTTTGGTGGACACCATCATCAAACATGTCCAACTTTGATTTTGGTTTGCGGTGAAGTCTAATCGCAGTAACAAACGATCAGCCAGAAACACTCGATAATTTTCCAGTTATTTATGAGTTCATTACACCTGCTTTCACCTGTTCCCAATAAACTCCAGAGCTTATAAACATGAAATATCATGTCACAGTCAACAGGTCAAGCGTAGATGAATCAATCAGCGCAAAGTAAACATGATTATGTCCAATAATCACAAGAGAAAGTGGGCCGCTCGAAGAGAGTTTCAAGGTCATTTGGTGTGTGTGTACTGGATGTTTGGACTTTTTGCTAATTTTTTAATTTATATAATATTAATTATATGTCTGTTAGTAAATAGGAAGGCTATTATTTCTGTATTATTTTATTATGCAGGATGATTTTCATGACTCCAGAAACAACAACATTGTATACATTACAAAAAAAACCAGATGTAATAAGAATTGCAGTTTTAATTAGATATTCTGAATTAATGTTTTTTTCACATATTTTTAATTTTAATTAATAAATATACAGTTAAAGTCAGAATTATTAGCCCCCCTTTGAATTTTTTTTTTGTATTTTTTAAATATTTCCTAAATGATGTTTAACAGAGCAAAGAAATGTTCACAGTATGTCTAATAATATTTTTTCTTCTGGAGAAAGTCTTATTTCGACTAGAATAAAAGCAGTTTTAAATTTTTTAAACACTATTTTAAGGACAAAATTATTAGCCCCTTTAAGCAATTTTTTCTTTTCCGATAGTCTACAGAACAAACCATCATTATACAAAAACTTGCCTAATTGTCCTAACCTGCCTAGTTAACCTAATTAACCTAGTTAAGCCTTTAAATGTCTCTTTAAGCTGTATAGAAGTGTCTTGAAAAATATCTAGTAAAATATTATTTACTGTCATCATGGCAAAGATAAAATAAAACAGTTATTACAGATGAGTTATTAAAACTATTATGTTTAGAAATGTGTTGAAAAAATCTGCTCTCTGTTAAACAGAAAAGGGGGAAAAAATAAACAGGGGAGCTAATAATTCTATTCTATTTTCTATTTATTTTTTATTTCTAATACTGACATTTTCATATCTATCCTCTATTCTTTGTATATTTTTGTGTGCCCTCTGATATTAGCAATATGTTTTTTGTCTTGATTTTATGCATGTATTATTTTGAGTGTATCTTTTAGCTTTATTATTCTTATACACTCACAGGCCACTTTATTAGGTACATCTGTCCAACTGCTTGTTAACGCAAAATTCTAATCAGCCAGTTACATGGCAGTAACTCAATGCATTTAGGCATGTAGACATGGTCTTGACAATCTGCTGCAGTTTAAACTGAGCATCAGAATGGGAAAGAAAGGTGATTTAAGTGACTTTAATGTGGCATGGTTGTTGGTGCAAGTAAGGCTGACATGAGTATTTCAGAAACTGCTGATCCACTAGGATTTTCACGCACATCTATTTCTAGGATTTACAGAGAATGCTACGAAAAAGAGAAAATTTCCAGTGAGCGGCAGTACTGTGGGTGCCAATGCCTTGTTGATGCCAGAGGTCAGAGGAGAATGGCCAGACTGGTTCGAGTTGATAGAAAGACAAAAAATAACCACTCGTTACAACCGAGGTATGCAGAAGAGCATCTCTGAATGCACAATAAGTTGAACCTTGAGGTGGACGGGCTACAGCAGCGGAAGACCACACCGGGTGCCACTCCTGTCAGCTAAGAACAGGAAACTGAGGCTACAATTCACACAGGCTCACCAAAATTGAACATAGAAGATTGGAAAAATGTTGCCTGGTCTGATGAGTCTCGATTTCTGCTGCGACATTCGGATGGTAGACTCAGAATTTGATATCAACAACATGAAAGCATGGATCCATCCTGCCTTGTACCAACAAGGCTGGTGGTGGACATACTGATGGCTACTTCCGGCAGGATAACACACCATGTCATAAAGCGCGAATCATCTCAGACTGGTTTATTAAACATGACAATGAGTTCACTGTACTCAAATGGCCTCCCCAGTCACCAGACTCAATCCAATAGAGCATCTTTGGGATGTGGTGGAATGGGAGATTAAAAAGTTTACTATTATTATTATTATCATTATTAAAAAAAAATGCTTTTATGTGCTTTTATTTTATTGTTTTCTCCATAACTTTTTAATAATGTTTTTACAGTTTAATGTTTTACATTTTACCTTCTGAAAACAACACCCTGTTCTGTATTTTGTCTACTTGACCCTTGAAAATGAGAGTTGCCGCCTAATCACACAAGAAAATGTAACTATTGTACGTTTTGTCAGTTTAGTGGTTAATTCAGTCATGGTTCAGGTGAACAAAAATCTTTTTGAATTTTTTTTAAAAGGAGGCATGGCACCAAAATCTGCCCTTAAATCCAATTGTCATTGAGAGATGAGCAACTCAAACTAAAAGGTACAATTGACATTGTACAAATGAATACCAATTAGCCACAAATTCAAAAAGTTACAAATTGGTGTGAGATAATGTTGGATATTTTAACATTTTGTATCTCATATACAGTTAAACAGCATTTAGCTAAAGTAAACATTAGCATTCAGTGTGTATTGTCAATTTTAAACACTAACATTATGTTCCCACTCCAGTCATTTTATAAATGCATGTCCTTCAATGAAGAGGGCATTCAAGCATATTCAGTTCACATTATGTCAATGGCATGCCTCACTCTATTTAAAATCAGTCACTGCTGTAGAAGCATCTTTATATTTTCAAGTAAAGCTTCATATGAATTCATGAGTAAATGCATGATGCAACTTTCTGTTCATTTTATAATATCAGTAAAATGTATATAAAAAATAAATGGGTCAGACAAGATGTTCCATTTTATTGTCAAATGAAATATACAACAGGGATTGGCACATAGAAATCATATTAAAGGAAAATTAAATGTCTGCTTTAATGTTTTCTATTTTAATAGATTTTGTGAAAATAAAATATCCAATAGTTTAAATAGTCTATGTATAAGTCAAAATAGTCGTCGCCAACACCTTTGTGTATACTAATTGATACAAAATAATAATTCTGATTTGTACTTAGTATAAATATATATTCTTTAAAGAATACATTTTTTAAATATTTGAAATAAATATCTCTTGATGACAAATGGGTAAAATCTAGTGGTTTATAGTGCAAAGTAAAGATTTTATAGTACAGATCATTTCTATTTTGAACCTGCTGTAATTTGACAAAAAAAAATGTTCTAAATAATTTTAGATGTTTTAATATATATTGATTTATTCAATTGAATATAAGTTATTGTTTAATGTTAAGTATGTCTTGTAAATCAGGGTAAAAATAGTCAGTAAAATAATTTTAAAATAAATACAAATTCTACAATATAAATTATACAGTTAAAGTCAGAATTATTAGCCCCCCTTAGATTTTTAAAAAAAAATTAATATATCCCAAATGATGTTTAACAGACCGAGGAAATTTTCACAGTATGTCTGATAATATTTTTTTCTTTTTAAAAAGCAGTTTTTAATTTTAAAAAAAAAAACATTTTAGGGTCAAAATTATTAGCCCCTTTAAGATATTTTTTACCCAGATTGTCTACAAAACAAACCATCGGTATACAATAACGTGCCTAATTACCCTTTCCTGCATAGTTAACCTAATTAACCTAGTTAAGCCTTTAAATGTCACTTTATATATACATATATATATATATATATATATATATATATATATATATATATATATATATATATATATATATATATATATATATATATATATATATATATATATAGTGTGTATTTTCAAGTATCTTGAAAAATATCTAGTCAAATATTATTTACTGTCATCATGGCAAAGATAAAATAAATCAGTTATTAGAAATGAGTTATTAAAACTATTATGTTTAGAAATGTGTTGAAAAAATCTTCTCTCCGTTAAACAGAAATTGGGCAAAAATAAACAGGGGGGCTAATAATTCTGACTTCAACTGTATTATTATTATTATTATTATATATATATATATTATATATATATATATATATGTGTGTGTGTGTGTGTGTGTGTGTGTGTGTGTGTGTGTGTGTGTGTGTGTGTGTGTGTGTGTGTGTGTGTGTGTGTGTGTATACAATTGTATTATAATATTCATTCATTCATTCATTTTTTTTTCGGCTTAGTCCCCTTATTAATCTGGGGTCACCACAGCGGAATGAACCGCCAACTTATCCAGCACATGTTTTACGCAGCGGATTCCCTTCCAGACACAACCCATCACTGGCAAACATCCATACACACTCATCTACACACACATGCACTACAGACAATTTAGCTTACCCATACTTCATGTTTTTGTACTTGTGGGGGAAACCAGAGCACCTGGAGGAATCCCACGCAAACACGGGGAGAACATGCAAACTCCACACAGAAATGCCAACTGACCCAGCCGAGGCTCGAATATAATATAATTTATTAAATAAAAAATGTAAATAAAAACATCAAATTAAACTAAATTAAACTAAAAAGTACACTGCTCATTATTTTTCACTGCATTTCATTTTTCAGTCTTTAAACTATTTATTATATTAATATTCCAAATATACACAAAAAAACTTTTTGGCAAAATGCAAACAAAAATGGCCTGAATGCACCATGCACATTAAAGTCTTATTCAAACCCCAATACAGATGTTTCATCACAATGCCTTTCTCAAAACAAAACAAAACAAAAAAATGTATTAAAATACAGGTGCCGTTCAGAGGTTTCAACAGATCCCGTTTTAAATTCATGGGGTGCGAGTAACTGGGGGTTTATTTAGAGGTGTTTAAAGTCTGTTTCACTTTCAATTCTGACATCCTGACTTTACCCATCACTTCTCAACCCAGTAGCCAGAGATGCAAAGAAGATAGAGAAAGAAAGAGAGACGGAGAGACTAAATCAAAGTCAAAAATCTCCTCCCACCTGTTATCACCCGTGTGGGTGGAGTACAAACACACACATGCACGCACACACACACATGCACACACACACACAAGCACGAAGCTCACAGTCTCCAGGGTTGGAGCTTGTAATTCTGTTTAATCAAATGCCAAAAAACTCTGACTCAGAGAGAATGAGGAGGAGAGCGAGTGAATAGCAGGGGAGAGACAGACAGTTAATATTCCTGTGTTGCCCATAAGGCAGTAAACTGCATGTTCTGAGGTCAATGCACTGCACAGCAGGGAAATTTAGTGTATATTTCCATTAGAAACATTTGTTGGAGATTAACCTACAGTGGTTATTCGCAAGCATTATATACAATTTGTTGGCTGAGGGTTACGTCTCAGCAACTGTCATAATGAAAAAGATTTGTTCTATTTATTGTTCAATAAATGGTATAATGTTGTTAGTTTTTAGGACTAACAATTTAATAAAGGGATATTGTTGTTAAAACATTATATGTAAATAATATCTTAAAATAAAGCATTTTAAATAAAATTATATATTTGCATATTATATTTCTTGCTATTTTATTTATTTTTTGTAGTTTGTTTGTTTGTTTGTTTTTTTATATATTGCAGCCAACAAATCAGTAGCATTACTGAGTATTAGTATATTTTAATATGTCGTTAAATAATTCTTGTTCTAAATAATTTTTTTAACTTATTTGTTTATAATATTAATAAAATAAATTATGAAATTAAAATAAATTAATAGAGTTTATACAAGTAAAATAATTACACTGCTGATGCTTTTTTATTTTATTTTTTACAAACTACTTTATAAATATTCCAAGTATTGAAATAGGGATACATTTTTGCAACATTTTTTATAATGAAAATTGTTCAATAAATGGTAAAGTTTTATTTAGGACTAACAAGTTAAAGGGGTATTCTAGTTAAATCAAAATAAGAAATAAAAATGCTTAAAAATAAAGCATTTAAATTAAAATTGTGTCTTTGTGAAATTTTCCTTTATTATTTTTATTTTATTTCATTTTATTCCATTTTTGTAGTATCTACATATTGCAGTAAGTTAAATCAGGTCGGGTAAATTGTGTTTAGCAGTCCATTACCGAAACAACATAATTAAATAATAATAATTATATATATATATATATATATATATATATATATATATATATATATATATATATATATATATATATATATATATATATATATATATATATATATATATATATATATTTTTTTTTTTTTTTTTTTTTAAGTGTGTAAACCACTGCTAATAACATTTTAGTTGGCAACTTCTGTAAATTATGATTTTAAAAAGTACAATTGTAATTATTATTGTTTAAAATAAATACAGAATTTCCCAGGGATGGGTTGCGACTGGAAGAGCATCCGCTGCGTAAAAACGTGCTGGATAAGTTGGCGGTTCACTCCATTGTGGCGACCCCAGATTAACAAAGGGACTAAACATGGCCTAAACATGGCGCATGGCCTAACAGGGTTGTGCTTATTCTCTTAATGAGTTATGGGTGTGTTTTGAGCAAAACATACAATAAAGCAATCAGAGTCTCATCTCCCATTCCCTTTAAGAGTCAGTTGTTTCATGCCATGGCGCATTTGCTATTTACATGGCGACTTTGTAAGTGAAAAAACTTAACGCTTCACTGCACTCACTTCATCTGCAATGAGAAGAAAGAAAGAGCCTCCTCCATTCAGCCTCTTTACTTTCTCTTTCCTTCTTTCCTTTCATGGATAAGGAAACGGTATGTACGCACTCCACTGAAGACATCCATTAGCCTACATATTTAATTTCACTTGTTTAGCGCAAAGATTTCTAAATTCAGTTTTAATTTCCAGCAAACGAATAACTGAACAATAATAATGAAGTGAGGTCAAAAAACTGAGTTATATCCAAACACACGTCCTGTTCTTATGCCCCATATGGTTATGCAAACGTCTCCAAAACCTGACAGGAGGTCAAATCTATTTTTTTTTATTAAACATATATAAATATGCATGTAATAAATAATACTAATAATAACATTATACAAAAGCAAGTGGTCCTGAATAAACTGAAAAAAGCCCCCCGAGATGAAGGTTGGCATGAAGGCAGTGTTTTTTTTTTATATATTTATGTAGAAAATAATAATTTTTGTAATATTATCAGTATGTAATACTGATATTTTTGTAATATCAGTATCTTTACGAATGAATTATTTTTCATTTGTAAAGATATTTGCATATTGCTGTACATCCTGTGTGTATTAAGCAATGTGAAAGTGATTAAGGTGCACAACTAACGTGCTCTGCACTTGACTTTAGACCTGCTTTCAGCTGGTCAATTGCACAGTCTAATTTTGTTCCTCAAAATAGCAACGCGCCAACAATGTGCCTTAACACACCTCCATAGACCGGAACACTAAGTCCACAAAGTAGTGCAAATGGATTTACTATTTAAACAACGGAGCGCAAAACGTGAAAATTAGGGTTACAGTGGTCTGAAATTAGCAACACATCGCGCCAAACACGTTTTGTGCCTTATTGAGCCGGGTGTATGATAGGGCCCATAGAGTGAGCCAGTCTAATGATGCGCTAATAAACTCCACATAGAAATGCCAACTGACTGAGCAGCGGCTCAAACCAGCAACTTATTAGCTGTGAGGCGATCGTGCTACCCAATGCGCCACCGTGACACCCCATGAAATGTTTATTATTTTTCAAATATTCAAAATGATGTTTAACAGAAAATAATTGTTGTTATTTTCTAATTGGCTACAGAACAACCCACTGTTGTCCAATGACTAGACCAGTTAACTTAATTAACCTAGTTAAATTGCACTTTTAGCTGAATACTACCTTCAAAATAACTAGTAAAATACTATGTACTGTCATTGTGGGAAAGACAAAATAAGTAAGTTATTAGAAATTAGTTATTAAAACTATTATGTTAAAAAAAGGTTTCAAAAATAGTCTCTCCATTAAAATACACAAGAAACATTTGAAAAATAATACAAATTTCACATACTTTTGTCTCTGACTATAAGTCCCAATAATCTTTGTATGCTTAACAATACAAACTTATCACATAAAGCAAAATCCCAAAGTTGCAGAACACAGTAAGCTATAGTCAAAGAAAAGTTACTAACATCTACTAAAATTCTGCTCCATCACAGTTGTTTCCTTTAGTGAGACAGATGAAATGGCCTTTAACCGGCCCACCGCAAATCACTGTGGATAACAGTGTGTGCTAAATGACTAAATCCACAATGCACACACTTATCAGCACAAATGCTATGGCTTCTTCTAGACAAGAGGTCTGACAGTGATCTCTGAGGCCCGCAGGCAGTGTCACTGGAGCCGAGAGCTGCTTTTGGCTATCATTAAAAGAGATAAATCATGAATATGTCAATTCACTGCTTATTAAGTAGTTTAAGGAGAACAAAAACATTAAAAGGAATCCATCTTCTTCATGGCCATTTAAGTTTTTCCTTAAAAGGGACATAAGAGGATTCGCATTATACAGTACTGGATGATGATTTGTGGTGCTTTGTGTTAATATGAACATCAATATTATCATTGTTCATACTTTGGATTAGGGTTTGACCAAATTTTAAATCTGAAATTTCATCTTTATAGTAAGAATGGTAATACAATATACAGTAATACAACAGCATTAGATTAAAACTAATCTTAAAAATGATTGAATAATGTTGAAAAGGATATTATTGGCTTGTAGGGGCGTGATGTGGTGACGTGGAGCAGCTCCGCGAATCACAGCACATTATGTTAGCTGACCAATCAGAGCCTCTTAAGAGCGGACTTTCAGAGGAACTAGAAAATATGTCGTTTCCATGTCAGCTCATAGATATATACATTAGATGTCGCCTACCCTACTGTTGTCTATTAGAAGGAATGCGTCAATAGAGCCGCCATTTTAGTACAGGGTAGCGCTCGATTGAAATGAATGCAGGACCAGGGTGAAGTGGAGGACTGTGGCCATCCAAAGCCAGAGAAATACACATATACACATATATCTATGATCGGGAGTTTTCCCCGGTGGTCCATATGCAAATATTTTTTTTAAATTACGAAATATTATAATTTTACATCACTTTTCTACATTGATGGATGTGACCGCACGGGCATTCCTGACAAAAGAGAGTGTTTGTGTGCATGGAAATGCATTATCCTCCTTCCCTGTTTAATTTGATCTAATCCATGTCCTGAAACACACCCCTCTCCTGCTTTCACTTCTCATTCTGACAGAGGGAGCGATTCGTTTGTGAAAGAATGAATCTCCGTTATGAACGACTGGTTCACTTAGCCGACAATAATACAAGTTTCTGGCAGCGCAGCGTCTTCTTGTCATATTTCATAACATTGTTTGCTTATTTTATTCAACAAAACTAGCATAAGCTTAGAATTTAGTGCGAGTTGGTGCTACTTTGCCTCATGGTGAATGCAGTAAGAGACTGTATTATTATCAATAACGTTACTTGTTAAGCACAAAAGTTCGTAACATACAAAAACATAAAAAACGAAATCGTACCTATGAAATGTGATGCCTTTGTGCTTTGTTTTCTTTGTTTGCTCGTTACTACAACACAAACACAGCGCTAAAGTCCAGCATCTTCACATTGGCACACTGTCTTGACTAGTGCGGCTGAATGACGTTTGTCCTAGAAGCACTGTACCAATGTGGCGGCGCTACTGACGCATGTTCAGGGTCCCTGTGTGATTTCTAGTGTATATATCTATGATGTCAGCTGAGTAGCTGTATATAATCAAAGTAAGATATATGAAAAAATAACTTGATTTTCTACAAATGAAGCATGAGCACACATTGCTTTGTACCTTATAAACACAACCAAGCCTTAGAAATTGTAGACCACTCCTTTAAGTATTGTTTTTAAAACATTAGCATGTTTCTAAAACCCTTTAGTCAGATTTTTATTTGTATCAGAATGAACACTCAAAAGTAATTCCTATATGTTTGCAGAATGATAAAATGGATTGTTTGCATAACTATAACTGTATGCTATCAAAACGTTTTTAGCACATGTTTTTGTTAGTTGTGTATACCCCACCTTTAGCGATTTTGTCCTCAATTTGGAAGTTTTAGTTTACTAAAAGAGTTTACGTTATATTTTGTAGTTATACCCTGACTCAGCGGGAATATTTGATTTGCAAACCGTTTAAGACTTTGGCTGAGATGGAGCTGAACTTTCCATTTTGTGCCAAGTGATGGATGATACGTTTATGTCAGAAAAACATGAGGATTGATAGAAACCCTTTTGTAATGTAAATACAGAAATCTTCAAGCTGCAGGATCAAATGGATTCATTTTATTAATCTCATTTTCCTTGATTTCTTTCGGACCCCCTTCCTTCAAATAAAAAAAAGTCTGCTAATGCAAATGTCACAACCGGCTGCCAAAAGCTTTGCAAACCTGCGTTCCAGATTCTTTCATCTCATCCTCCATTCGCTCGCTTCTTTTCTGTTGGCTTCTCATCTCATCTCTGGTTTTTGGCTGCTGTTTAATAAACCTCTGATTCATTCTGCAAACTCTCCGCCGGCCCCAAAACACCTGCAGCACAGCCCTTCTACAGCAAAAAAAAACCCCGAAAGAGAGACAGTAAGAGGCAGAGAAAAAAGAGAGCACAGATACAAATACCACTTAACATAATTACCACCGTCCGTGGGAATTCAAATCCGTGGCCGGAGCCAAATTCTGCAGATCTAAGAGAGGTTTGCGTTTGAAAAGAATACATTCAGTGTGTCCAAACTACCGTTTCCCTCAGGGCTCCTAGAGGAACAGAGTGAGACACATCTACGCACAAAATAAGATGTTTCAAATGAGTTTCGCTCCCCTTTGTGGCATCCAGTGTTTTGTTGGCCTGCACCGAGAGGCTCTTGAGAGCGTATAAATGTAACCAGTCTGTTTCTGTGGTGGTTTGAGACCACGGATGCATGTTTGGCAGTTGAGCACTCTAATTTTGAGCCTAAAAGCAGCAGTGCTTTCAGGCAGCAGAAGAGCATATTATCCAGTATCTAAGGGCTCTCCTCTACCTCCACACACACACTCGGCACAGAGCAGACAGTGTGGTTAACTGATGATAGACTTCAGCTCCTCAGCCTCAAATCCATATGTAGGGCCACAGCCGGTCAGCCAAGGCTGAAATTGCAATTAAACAGTAAATTGCTACTAGGATTGCTGTGGTTTGAGAAAGGTTTCAGCTTTACTGTAACTTGGAAAGAAAACTTTGAATTCACCTTCAAATGTGACCTGTGGGACAATCTGGAGGGAACTTGAGTCCACATTTTCAGAGTTAACGCAGAAAGGTGTACTGGCTCAACATACACCATTTGTCAATGAACAAGAAAGCACAAAAGCCTATTTGTAAAACGAACCGAGTAAAAAGGGAAAGCTGCAGTGAGAAATACTGTTTCTCTTTGAGAAAAAAATATTGTGGTTGAATTATTTAAAGGGATAAGGTACAAACAGTCACCTGAGAGGCACTGTTAATATAACACAGCATAAAATGTATTTGTACAACTAATTTGCATGCATAATGTTCGGGAATCGTTAGGAAAAATACATATGTTTAGCCTAGAAATCAAATCTGTATGTGAAAGGACAATATAAGGTAAAGAATGCTCTGAGTGTTACTTAAATATATATCTCATCTGAAATAGATTTATGTAACAAGTGACTTTAAGTGGAGAATGATTTGTATTACATCAATTGCAGGTCGATAAGTAATGAGAATTTGTAAGCAAGGAAGCAAACAATCTAAATAACTATATAAATATTGTATAAATATAAAGTCATCAGTAGGCCCACACAGAATCTGCGCGCGCAGAATTCCGCAGATTTTTAGCCCATCATTAATTCTGTTTATTTACTTGAGTAAACGTGTGTAAATCTGAATTTATTCAGTATTTAAATTACACATATTTCACATATTAAGGTTTTAGTTATGAGACTCCCAAAATAATTCAGCAGATATCCGCAGATTTTTACCAAAATTATCCGCAAAAATTGCAAAAAAACGTCCGCAGATTCCGTCTGGCCCTAGTCATAAGTCTTGATATCCAATCACATTCTAAACGTGGTGGTTTTGGTTTTTAAATCATACATGTATTACTGTATTAAGCGATTATTTACTTTATTAGGTACACCTTACTATTACCGGGTTGGACCCCCTTTTGCCTTTAGAACTGCTTTAATCATTTACAGCATAGATTCAACAAGATACTGGAAATATTCCTCAGAGATTTTGGTCCATATTGACATGATAGCATCACGCAGTTGCTGCAGATTTATCGGCTGCACATCCATGATGCAAATCTCCCTTTCCACCACATCCCAAAGGTGTGGAGGCCATTTGAGTACAATTAACTCATTGTCATGTTCAAGAAACAAGTCTAAGATGATTCACGCTTTATGACATGGCGCGTTATTCTGCTGGAAGTAGCCATCAGAAGATGAGTACACTGTGGTCAAAAAGGTATGGACATGGTCAGCAACAGTACTGAGGTAGGCTGTGGCATTGACACAATACTTAATTTGTACTAATGGGCCAAAAGTGTGCCAAGAAAATATCCCCCACACCATTACACCATCACCAGCAGCCTGAACCGTTGATACAAGGCAGGATGGATCCATGCTTTCATGTTGTTGATGCCAAATTCTGACCCTACCATCTGAATGTCGTAGCAAAAATCGAGACTCAACAGACCAGGCAACGTTTTTTCAATCTTTTATTGTCCGGTTTTGGTGAGCCTGTGTGAATTGCAACCTCAGTTTCCTGTTCTTGGCCAGCCGGTGTAATCTTCTGCTGCTCACTGGATATTTTCTCTTTTTCAGACCATTCTCTGTAAATCCTAGAGATGGTTGTGGATGAAAATCCCAGTAGATCAGCAGTTTCTGAAATACTCAGACCAGCCGGTCTGGCACCAACAACCATGCCACATTTAAAGTCACTTAAATCACCTTTCTTCCCTATTCTGATGCTCAGTTTGAACTGCAGCAGATCGTCTTGACCATGTCTACATGCCTAAATGCACTGAGTTCTTGCAATGTGATTGGCTGATTAGAAATTTGCTTTAACAAGCAGTTGGACAGGTGTACCCAATAAAGTGTATTTGATGGCATATTGAGAACATCTTTTACATCTTTTTTAAAAATGAAATTTTTTATTTTAAAAAGAAAGTCACTCTCGAAGAGAGTATTTGGGGTCTATATCAATGCATAGTACAAAACCAACATTTTAAAAGATTTTCATTGTTTTATTGTTAAAGGTCAAGTCAGATATTGTTAAAATTTTTTTAAAAGAAATTGTTAAAAGTTCCCAGATCAAAATTAAAGAAAAAGGGAGCAGGGCCTTTTCCATTGTGGGTCCAAAATTGCGGAACAGTCAACCTCTCTAATCTCTACTGAAACCGTGTTCAAGGGGAAACTGAAACTTCACCTTTTAGAAAAGGCTTTTAATACCGGAGTTAGCAGAACTTGCTGTTTTTTTGTTTCCTGCCGTATGTATTGTATGTTGTTTTATTCCTTTTGATCTTATTTGATCATTTTTAACACAATCTGTGTTAAATCTGATCTGTGATCTGTGATCAAATGTCTAAGTCTAAATTGTAACACATTTTTAACATGTGCGGCTAAAAACTATTTGACTGTAAAACCAGACTTCATGCATTCCAATGCACAAACGATTCTGAAAGAAGTCATAAGTAATTACATACATTGCAGCCTTTGAGCAAACCATAATACTTTCCGGTCATTGTCCAATTTGAGAGGCTATTTGTTCATTATTCATTCATTCCACCATGATTAATAAATGGAGAGTAAGTGCTCTCACTGTTGAGCTCCTTTACTGGAGACACAAACATAAACATTACATGCCTGCATGAATATAAATGGAAAAACAAACTGAATGTTAATTACCACTCCAATAGAGGCACATTTAGATATTTGCATCCAGTGAAAAGATATCTTAAAGGGTTCACACAAACAATTTTAATTTCCACTTGAGAACGGAAAAAAAATATGGTATTACTTTATTTAACACATTTTGTTGATCATAAGTTACATTGAAACTATATGGCAACTGATTCTCATTAGAGTTTTATCATTCATTTATTCATTCATTTTCTTTTTAGCTTAGTCCCTTTATTAATCAGGGGTCACCACAGCGGCTTGAACCGCCAACTTATCCAGCATATGTTTTACGCAGCGGATGCCCTTCCAGCCACGACCCAACACTGAGAAAAGGGTTTTATTTATTTATTTATTTTTAAAGATTTATTTTCGACATTTTTGCCTTTTTTTGACAGGACTGTAGCGTGACAGGAAGTGAAGTGGGAGAGAGAGGGGGGCAGGATCAGGAAAGGTCTACGAGCCAGGATTCAAACTCGGAACGCCTGGAGCTTCAGGCACCATATATCAGAGTCCTAACCACTGGGCTATTGCGCCGACCTAAGTTAGCATGACATGTCTAAGTTGACATGTAGTTCCAAAGTTTCTTATAGTCAGTTGAATGTCTGCTGGTAGAGCAGTGTCAGCAGATATTAAAGGGCCATGAAACCCGCCTCTTTCGGTTCAAGTCTACCTCAGAATATTTTCAAAAAATGCTTCATGGGCATAGAGCTCTGTGAGCAGAGGGAGGAGTGGGCATGGCCGGCAGAGCAGGGGAAAAAGAGGGGAGCGAACAACTGTTGTCAGCTGGCTCACAAAATGAGACACAAGCTGCGAGGAGACCCATGATTTTATAGTTTCCAAAGTTAAAATGCAAAAAAAAAAAACACAGTAATTTGATGCCCTGCTACTTATGTTATTCATAATTTCATATACACATAACCACAATTTGTTATAGCATTACAAAAGATAATCATGTATACACTATAAATGAGGAGGACTTCTCTCCTCCTGAATCCCTGAGTCTGAATGCAGACACAGTGGATAGCAGTGCAGCAGGTCTCTTGCCCTGTCTATTCCAACCATTAGCCCTGCCGGTAATCTGGAAGATTTTAAACATGTGTGAACAAAGCAGCACGGATATAGGGGATGTGTCTGAATGGTAACGAACTCAACTGATGAAAGACAAAGTCTGCCATTCTCCAATTCTCGTACAGCTCTCCCAACAAATATGCTTGCTGCAAACCAACAAAGCATGTGCAGTCATGAATAATTAAGAAGCAGGGTTTTAGGAAGAGGTTCAGCTATGAATAATAATGAGAAACTGACGCCTCATCACTCCACTAGCAGATTCAAGCTACGTCACCGATTTTGTTCCTGCCCCAAAAATTATTTTAAACTCGGAAGATGAAATTAGCTGAAAACATCTCAAAATTATCCAGTTTTCCCCCAATTAAAGCTGACAGGTGCTAACGTTGTCTTAACTAATGCCCAACACACACAAATCTGTTAAAATTTCAAAAAAGTACTCCAGGGTTTCTTGAACTTTTAAGCAAACAGTCTACTAATATGCTAATGAGATTTAGTTGGATGCAATGTAACTTATAGTCAACAAAACGTGCAAAGGGGACCATCAAAATAAAGTAATATCAAAAATATATACTTGAAGAATGTTGGAACCTGACAGCCATTGACTTCCATAGTGTGTGTGTGCGTGCTCACAAGTGGAGTATGCAACATAGCCTCATTCTGAAAATGTAGTCCCATATATGTTTCTGGAGGCCGCGAATTATGTAGCCATGGCCGCATTTAATTTTTTAAAACGAATGCCACGGGGTAATATGACGCCATTCCTTTTCGCGCTTACCAGCTGACCGCTTACCTCCGTATGAACAGCTTTCCCGCTGTTACCAGTTTGTCCCGTTAGCTCGCCATGTACGTTGGCGGACTTGAGACGCAGAGAGGAGTTGACTACGACGACGGGGTTCGAGTCCGGTGAAGAACAGTTTTAGAAAGCAGCTAAGACGAAAACAGAATCCAAAAAATTAAATAAACAAGTAAATAACAGTGTGAGAATGTGGTGAAATCTGAAAATCTGGTAAAAAATCAGACGAGGGCTTTTCTTTTTCTGGATTGCTTTTGAACATTGTTGATTGGTTTAAGGGAAGTAGGTGGGCGAGTCAATCGATAAAATTGGTTGGGTTTAGAGAAGGAGGAGGGTGGGTCGGTCGATTGGTCGGTCAGTCAGTCATTCAGTCAGTCAGTCAAACACTCAGTCAACAGTGGCCTCTGGTGGGTTTATGCGAGAACAGCAGGCGCGAATGGCACTCGCGAAAGAAATTTGAGATCTCAAATCTTTTATCTCTACCTGAATTAAAGTGAACAAATTCTAATAATCCTATAATCTTGAGACTGTTTGCATTGGAGGTTTCCTCAAGATACTTAATACTTGTGTATGATGACTTGGCCCACTATAATTATGAAGCATAAATCCGTATGATAGCCCACAACTATGGATTAATTCTACATGAGCAGCAGCAAACAATCGCCATACTGGTCAGTGACTTTAGATTGGCGTGACTTAATAAGACATGCACACAGACACGCGTCCACGCAGACACATGCATATTGAGATGTCACGTACATATTTTATGAGGAACATGCTGTATTTGTCCTTCCCATGCTCAATAAATGTTACATGAGATCTCGACGCTCCCTAATCATAGCCTGGGCTCCATACATATTCATAACGGGAGAGAGAAATTTACATGACCTGGAATCACATGCAGAAAAAAAATCCCGTTATTGTGTTTACACGCAGGCTCTCTGCTGTAGACAATTCCCTCACTGTGGTTGTACAGAATGGCAGATAAGATCAGTGCGTGTACTTTGGCGGTTGGAGCACTCTTGACGCTGTTGAGGGGATAATCTGATGCTGATGAGAGCATCCATTAATCTGCCAGAGCTAGTTGTGAGGTGCTGGAGGCGCTTTCCCTCAATCAGCTTTTTAGCATTTTAACACAAAGCTAGTTGACAGACGTCTGCTATTACTCTTTCAAGAAGACTTTAGAGAGCTCTTTAGATGCACAGTGTCAAAGCAGACAACAGAGATATTTTGAAACATTGATGTACAGTACTGCACTATATGCCCAGCCGTACTATAGTAAATTGTGCTTTACTATGGTATAGATATCCTAAACTGCACAATGAAATTTTATACTACTGTATATTAAGATTTTGGGTAAGACTTTACTTGAAGGGGGCACTCATAAGATTGGCATGAAAACTTTATAATCAAGATGTGTCATGAATATAAATGAGATTTTATGCATGCTTATGAAAACTGCCGTTAAGTGTCATTCGCTCAGTTGTCATTTTAAATGCAGTGACATTATTTGTGCACACATACATTGAAATATATTAGCTATAATTTTATGTATTTGTTCACACATGGCAATATATTTGAAGATATAGATATACATATTAGCAATTCCAATGGTTGAAAAAATACATGAAGGCCCTTTTTTGCAATATTTTGAAATGTATGTTGCATATATAACTTTTTTATATACTCTATGTCATATATGTAATTTGCATATATTTCCATGTATCAGATTTCTATATGGATAACACTTTAGAACACATTCCTTATAACCAGCTGCTTATTAGCATGCATATTTCTAGCATATAAATATATATAAAAAGCTGAACTTGTAAAGGCCCTTATCAATGCCTTATTATGTATCACTATATTCTAGATCAATCAACCCTATACCTCATACCCAAGCTAAAATATTAGTGGTGGGCCGTTATTGGCATTAACGTGCTGCGTTAACGCGAGACTCTTATTGCGCGAAAAAATATCGCCGTTAATCTTTTCTCAAAGTTGGGTTGGGAGCTGGGTCTATTTTACGCAATGATGACTTTCACCTTGATATATTAGCGCGTTTGTATACCTGACCGATGAGCCGTCTGACAAAAGAGTGTCCTTCTGAATCAAATCAGCAGGATGCCTGACTCTAACTGCAGTTTGGCAGTTTCACTTTAACTCACGAACATTTCATTCATGCCCTTGTGACAAACTGGGGTATTAGACGCTAATAAGGAGTAAGGACTAGAGTGTTATGGAATTTAATAACGCATGCCAAATGGAAAGAAAAAAAACTTCCGCATTTCGCAATGGATGTGTTTGTGTGTGTGTGTGTTTAATTCCATTAATTCCATTTCTGTTTAGTTCAGTTATTACTTTAGTCGGATTATGGTAATCAAAAATCGCTGTTTCGAGCTTATGTAGGCCTACAGTTCAAAATTCATGTTTAACTGAATAAACAGTTAGTAAACACAATTGAACATAATTTATTTTCATCACCAACTATCATAGTAGAACAGTTTCTCAATGCATTTTGGAAACAGAAGATGAGCCCCTGGTCTAATGTGCCACCTGGCTTGAGAAACCCGTTCTCAAAGACTTATTATTTGGGTAGCACACATATTCTGAATGCTTTCGGCAGAATTCAAATAAGCCATTTTAATCTAGATTAATCCAGATTTAAAAAATTAATCTATGCCCACCTATAAAAATATATATAATCCTATTCAAGAACTACTACCATACATTTAATTAGCAGTCATTGAAAATGTTGAGAGAACCCTCTAATAAAAGTGTTAGCACGAAATCTAACAGCAAAAAACAAAACAACACAAAAAAAGAAGTGCTAAATCTGGTGATGGGACTTTAAATCCAATGCTGGATGTTTGTCAAAACACATTGCTACAGTATATGCTTTTTCATTCATTGAAGGTGCATATTCTGCCATTAACCGGTTAACACTGCGGTTGTGTAATTTAGGCCTAATCCCAATTCTACCCCTTAACCCTTCACTTTACGCCTACCCCTCATTTTGCACGTTCATGTGAAGGGGTAGGGGTGTCCCAATTCTCTTTAGCTTGAAGATGTAGGGCTAAGGGGAAGGGCTAGTTAGCCCTTGAAACTTTGATTTTTCAGGACCACACTCGAAACCAAGGGGTACTAAAATTTTCCAGAATACACCAGCTACTACAGCAACATGGCTGCACACGGAAGTCAGGAAAATTAGTTTTTTTTTGTCATTATTATGAATTTTTACAACAAACAATATGTTCTAATACATTCATAACAGCATTAGTGTATACCTTTATGCTTTTAAAAAGTATTAAACCCTGCTAAATTTTATAATCCATAATAAAAACATTATAATGTATTGTAGTCCCGCAACATACTTTCACATTTGTCACTCGATGACACTCGAATACTCTGTCAGAAAAGTCTAGTGACTAGAAATGACCTTTTTACAGTGTCTGCTATAATGTTAATGTTATTTTCGTGTGTTTACATAGATGAACAAGACTACGGTGTAAATGCACAGTACAGTTACGATCTTATTGCCATATTATATTGTTATGATAACATGATATATGCCATCGGTGATTTCCTGAAGATAAATACCAAAAAAGAATGCAACTGGAATAACTACAGCAGTCTCCATCGTCAATCTCATATGAAGCAAGAGATCGCAATGATGACATATGATGACGTGTGCAGGTGTTGTAGTGGTGTCCCATTTCTAGAAGCCCTTCCCCTTCAGACTCTGTTTCAATGGCCAAGTGGAAGGGGTAGGGGTACAAAAATAGAATTGGGTTTGGGCCTCAGTGTTTTTAATATGTTTTTCTTATAGCAACTCTCAAACAAAATGATTTGTATTATTTACACTATTTTTATAACACAGTTCAGCATTCAGGGTAACACATTTCTACATTCAACCAAACTGTTGGATTCTTGAAAATAAACCAAAAATAATAGAAATAAAAAGATTTTGAGTAAAAAAAAAAAAAATAAATCAAACTGTAGGTTTGCAGTCAGTATATAATGAAGTATACAGCTCATACATTATAAATGCAGTTCAATGATACTCAATGCTTCGCTGGACTGAACTATTCTATATTGTAAAAAAACTCAAAAAAAAAAAACTCACTGCCTTAAATTTTTAAGTTGAATCAAATTACATTTCTAGTCATCGGTCAAAGTGACTAAAGTATTAGGTTAAACTTTTGTTCATTTTCGTTCAGCTTAGTCCCTTTTTCATCAGGCGTCGCCACAACAGAATGAACCACCAACTTATCCAGCATATGTTTTACACAGCAGATGCGCTTCCAGCTGCAACCCAGTACTGGAAAACACCCATACACTTTCACATACGCGCGCACACACACACACACACACACACGCACACACACACACACACACACACACACACACACACACACACACACACACACACACACACACACACACACACACACACACACACACACACACACACACTACAGCCAATTTAGTTTATTCAATTCACCTATACCACATGTCTTTGGACTGTGGGGGAAACCGGAGCACCGAAACCCACACGAACACGGGGAGATCATGCAAACTTCACACAGAAATGCCAACAGACCCAGCAGGGACTTGAACCAGCGACCTTCTTGCTGCGAGGCAACCATACCTGCCAACACTCCTGTTTTTCCCGGGAGTCTCCCGTATTTCAGACCCATCTCCCATATTGTTCTGTCTCCCGAAAAACTCCCGTAATTTCAACCCACCCCCTTCACTACGCGCATTATCTCTTCCCCCACCCCCGGTCTCCCGGAATTTACAAACCAAATGTTGGCAGGTATGGAGGCAACAGTGCTAACCACTGAACCACCGTGTCGCCCTTAAGTTAGACTTTGTAAATAACCAGTTAAAACTATACTATGCAGAAACTATGCTACTGTACACAGGCATATTACCGTGCATGCAAACCAAGAACTTTTGTGGCAAACTCTCCTTTTAGTCCAAGCGTTGTGTTGTGAGTTTGTGGTGCTTTTTTTATTCAGCTCTCGTAATGTGAGTAAGACAACAAACACCAGTCTTCCAATCTGGTGACTTGTTTTAATGAAGAATACCTCATGAATTATTCCATCGGAAAAACACTACCCTAATCCTCACTCACATCTCTGTCCTGGTCTGTTTTCATGAGGGTACTTTAAAACTTTATTTTTCTTCTTGTTCCTTTACTTCACATTCATGGGAGCATCCTTTACTATGGCAATGTTTCTTAAGTAGGCAAACACAATAGACTAGATACATCAAAATAATAGTGTGCATTTTGAACTCTCCAATGCTTTGAACTATTCGATGTTGTTGTGTTGGGCTGGTCAGGAGACTACTGGTATATATGTGCTGAAAATCAGTCAACCAATTACTAGCTTGCTTATCATTGTCTTTGCATCAAACTGGGAGAATCAGAGTTTTGATTTTAACTTCACCTTTGATGTAGAGAGTTTTAAAAATACTGATGGGTTTCGGGTGACATAGAATGTAAATCGGGATATATATAGGAATGGTTGAAAAATAAGAGTTCAGTACATGGAAAATTCATACATTGAGTCTCAAACAACTGTTTCCTCATTCTCATACAATTCTGAATAATCAGAATAAAGCAGAGACTGATACATTGCACACAGGATCATTAATATGCACGCCCCATGCTGCATTTGATTGGCCACAATATTTCCTATTGAGATTACAACAATGATAATGTTTCCCTTATTTTTAGTTAAGGACAAAATAAGAACTCTTATTTTGAGAACGAGAGAGGTAGGGAGGCTAAAGACTGCTGCGAAGCACTATGTCACACCATTACATTGTTGTTAATACATTGCTAAGATACATGGACAAATGCCAAATTGAGATACCGGTGTGCGTACACCAAAGGTTGTATAAAAAAAAAATATGCACGATGCGACAGCTCCTTTTTCCATTGAACGCTTTGAATGCAAAACGCCTCATGATGGGCACAAACTGTTGCAAAAAAACTGCTGAAATTGGAGCCTAGGCATGCGCAGACGGATTACCAGATGGAGCCATATGCGGAGCCGCAGAATCAAACTGCCAATCAAACGATTGGACGTCAAATCAACCACACACCCCGAACTTCTTATTTGACTGCCCATATTTGCACTGCAACAAAGGCTCGCTAAATAAATATAACCACTTACATTTAAAAACAGGTAATAATATACAATGTATTATTGAGATGTAAGCTATTAAAAACAGTATATGTTGGACTGCAAAATAAATGATCTTTCATACACTGTAGTGCAAGTTAGACTAAGCTATGAGCACAATACAGTTGAAGTCAGAATTATTAGCCCCTCTTTGAATTTTCTTTTCTTTTAGAAATATTTCCCAAATGATGTTTAACAGAGCAAGGAAATGTTCACAGTATGTCTGATAATATTTTTTCTTCTGGAGAAAGTCCAATTTGTAAAATTTCGGCTAGAATAAAAGCAGTTTCAAATTTTTTAAAAACCATTTTAAGATCAAAATTATTAGCACATTTAAGCTAAATATTTTTTCGATAGTCTACAGAACAAACAATCGTTATACAATTACTTGCCTAATTACCCTAACCTGCCTAGTTAACCTAATTAACCTAGTTAAGCTTTTAAATGTCACTTTAAGATGTATAGAAGTGTCTTGAAAAATATCTAGTAAAATATTATTTACTGTCATCATGGCAAAGATAAAATAAATCAGTTATCAGAAATGAGTTATTAAAACTATTATGTTTAGAAATGTGTTGAAAAAATCTTCTCTCCGTTAAACAGAAATTGAGGAAAAAAATAAACAGGGGGGGGGGGCTAATATATCAGACTTCAACTGTGTGTATATATATACACATTTTTTTCTCTCTTATAATGGGTTGTTGGTATTTGCTATCTCTATGGGGTAGAAATAACATTTGTAAAATATGAAAAATAGCATATAAACAACACATACATTTTTAGAAAGGTTTTTATTTTTAATTAGCAATCAACAGGACCCAAACTTACACACCGTGGACAGCTGCAGTATTTGTCATGCAGGATAAATCGTGCATTTAGATTAACAGAAGATAAATACAGCAAGATGTCTAAACATCAACAGGATATGCACCTATCCCTGCACTATATAAAATAATGCTTGTCAATTTGTACAATAAACTTAATATTAGCAGTATTAATACATCAACTGATGTCTATCAGCTGCTGCAACATCGCTTGTTATATTGTTTATCACTTTTTTCTTTGTCTCCGTTTTTATTTGGTTTATTCGATGCCTGAGTTTTATTTGGCAAAGAGGAATTTACATTCATTTTAATGTTTATTAGGTTTTTACAAATAAAAAGCCAACTAAATAAATGATAATTAAATGGTAAATGATGTATATAATAATATATAACATTTACAGCTCTATTTGTTATATAAAATTCTGTTTCTGGAACATTTATATTTTTGACTCAGCAAATTCAGTAGATTAACTCAATAACAAGCCTAAACTCAAAATGTCAGAGACGTCCTTTAAATCAAGTTCAAATAACGTTACAGGAGATCGATGTGGACATAGGCTAACATTAGTTTAGCCCCCAGTGGGTGATCTAACAGTAGGGAGCATCACTCAAAAGCAGGTGTGTCATCTATTTACAGAACATTAGAACGCAAAATGCGGGATATAAAGATTATAAATGTATTCAGTGCCACTCTGAAGAAGCATAAGGTCAGTTTAAATATAAATGTTGTTAGTTTAACATGTATATTGTGAAATGTTCTATGCAGGTTTAAGATTGTGTAAGTTAAGTTTATAAACTGCTGAGTGCTGTGTGTGTGAGAGAGAGAGGAGGAGAGAGAGTGCAGGCACAGACACAAGCTGCAGAGCTCATTAATATTCATGACCATTCCAAATATGGTCAAACCCAGGCTTTTATAAAGGATCATATAAAACCATTCCTAGATATTGTTTAGGTATTAACTTACCTAAGCCACACACCTACAATGTAGATATCAAAGAACATTTTAACATACTAAATCAATGCACTTTATGGCACTTTTAAAATGAGTGCAGTACTGCTAAAAGACCACCAAAATCCATAAATGTGAAGAAAAACCAGAAGACAGATAGAAAAGAAAGGAATACAAAGAGAGAAAAGCATATTTCATTAGCCAGGTCAGGTTGTAATGCTGCTCTCTCTGTCTCTGTCTTGTCCTTGCTGGCCGCCTCAGGCAGAGGCACAATTGCACATTCATTTGATATCTGAGAGCAGCTTTCTCGAAATCACTTTCTCCCCAGCAAACTCTCGCCTGGTCCTTCCCCAAGACAGCCTCCCTCCTTCCTGACATCCTCCTAGCATCCATTACACATGCTAGCATACGGAGATACTCGCAGGCCAAACCAGTGGGAGATTGTTTTGCCTCAGCGAAGGGCAGAATGCATATCCCCCGAAATGCTCTGAAGTCTCTTTAACCACAGCCACAATTTAATGTTTCATTTCCTCGGACCCCCTTCCAATCTCTACCTTTCTCCAGCTTTTATTTTGCCCATGTCTCGCTATCTCCCGCGCCAATGTTTTGTTTTCTGTTGTGTGACATGTTTTTGCTTTCTCCAATATACCTGGGCGTTATCATGGCATCATCCGCGGATACACAGACGGAGGGTTGGAGGGAAAATGGGAGGGAGGCAAAGACTCTGAGTTCAGACTGTCAAATAGGTAGTTTAAAGAGATGAAAATCCTGTCAGTATTTGCTCAACCAAATGTCCTTCCAAATCTGCTTTGCTTTCTTTTTTCTGTGTAACAAAAAAAAAAAAAAGGTTGCGAAATGTTCAGGCTGGCTTTTTGTCCTTATACAATAGCCAAAGGTCAATGGGTTGACAAAAAGGAAAATAAAAGCAGACAAAACTATCATAAAAGCATTCTATGCAACTCTTTCACTGTATCCCCAGGTTTTCAGATGACACACAGTCCCTTTGTGTGAAAAGCAAGCACAGAAAATCTTACCTTTAAGTCATGCCCTTGTCCTTGAATTTGTCCTTGTTGGTCATAGTAACATTTTATTGAACAAAAAATTTAAATAATAATAAAGAGGAAAATTAAAATTTAATAATGATCATTTAATTTAATACTTTTAAATCGTTTAAATATTTTAAATAGTAATAACAATTTTAAATATTTTAAATAGTTATTAAATAAACAGAGAAACTACAGGTTTTGGGAAACACTCATCACTACATCATTCTTGTCCCAACCGATGCATCATACTATGATAGTTCAGCTGCGAGTTACGTCGTTGTTTGGAAAACGCACAACTGAATCGCAGTGCACTCAGGCATTCAGAAAAGTTCAGATGTTTTTCAACTAGGTGTACCTGGAAAATGCACGCGTGTCACATGCTCACCAGACACATTTTAATAAAACTAGCGCTTCATACCAAAACTTCATACTGAACCTTTTTTATTATCAATATTGTCAATGGTGTTCGGTCAATAATTACCGATATCGATTTTAGGTCACACTTTATTTCGATGGTCCGTTTGTTGAATATAAGTTACATTGCATCTACATGTCAATTAATTCTCGTTAGATTATAAGTAGACTGTTAGGTTGGGGTTAGGGTTGGGGTTAGTGTAAGTTGACATGTAATTGCAAAGTTTCTTATAGTCAGTTAAATGTCTGTTGAAGGACTGTTAAATGTCAGTATCAACAGATATTTAGCAGACAGTCTACTAATACTCAAACGGACCATCAAAATAAAGTGTTACCCGATTTTATCGCCCAGCCCTAAAACAAAGCTTGTTAAACAAGACCAGCAGGCACACAACATCATAAGACGTTAATATTAGGTAACAGGTTGTGATGTTGAGTGACCAAAATTCAATGTATGTTATTTTGACGTCCAATAACAACGTGAAATGATGTTGATATTTGGTTGAATTTAGGTTGCGTTGGTATGTGACCAAAATCCAATGTTAAGCCAATATCTTAAACCAATGTCATATTGACATCAAACACTGACATTTATTCATCGGGTATGGCAACCAAACTCCAACGTCTGATAGACATCATAGTGGTAACGTCCACATGACGTCAATCTGTAATCTCATTAGATGTTGACATTTGGTTGTTTTTAGGTTGCATTGTAAAAAAAAAAAAAATGTTATGTTCTGATGTCAACCCGATTTTCATTTCCACCCAAAATGCAAAGTCCCACAACGTTGGGGTACAATCTGGCGTCATGTTGACATCCTGTGCCAACTAGGAGAATTCATGCTACACTCTTGAAAATAAAGGTACGAGAGCTGTCACTGGGGTGGGACCTTTTCAAAAAATACACATTTGTACCTAAAGGGTCCCTATAGATACCTCAAAGGTACATATTAGTACCTAAAAGTACAAAAGTGTACCTCTTAACATTTGTAGGTACAAATATATGCTTTTGAGGAACCAATATGGAACCTTTACGTACAAATGTGTACCTTTGGAAAAAGTACCACCCCAGTGACAGCCCTTGTACAGTGCCTTTATTTTCGAGATTGTAGTTATTCTGGTCAACTAGTATAACCTACACACCAGCATCCAAAAACCTACCCTCTGCTGGTCTTCTCAGCAGAGATGCTTAGCATTATGCAGGTGAGTCAACATGACAAAGTGAGAAAAAGTAAAAAAAAATAAATAAATAAGAGAAGAGAGGATTACAAAGACCACTGTGATGATTTCAGAAAGGTCACCAGGAGATCACAGTCATGCAGACCCTTACGCAAATTCACACAAAGACAAGTTAATTAAGGCATGTTTAGGGGACCGCGGCTCTCTCTGCATGCGGGCTGCAGTGTTTGCGTCTTCCCTTTTCTCTTTGTGGGATTGATGAAGCTCCCCTGAGCGACTAGTGATGTCTGTTTTTGAGGCACAGTGGGAAACGTTATGTGGGCTTGAAGCTGTGGGAATGTGTGCGCATGCTAGTGAAGGGAACAGTGGGAAGTGGAATGCCACTGTAATTATAATTTCATATGATGCTGTGTTGATCAGAGTTTGATAAGGAGGAAGAAAAAAAAAGATCCCTAAGCGTGTTTGTGCACAGTCGCACATATCCGCAAGGGACAAGCAGATGTTTTATGTATGTGTATATGCACAGAGGGTGTGTTAGCTATAAGGAAGATCCGCTAAGTGGGTCAATGTGTCTTGTCCTGCTGCGCCAGTACATGCGTATATGTTTGTGTGATGTATATGTCTTCAAACATATGATCTAGAAAGAATGCTTGCATTGAAGCCTTGAAGTCTACTCCAGGCAAACGCACGGAAATAAGCAAGAAATTGCTCACAGATTCATTAGGGAGGTCTGAGGCATTAGTTCACTCTCACTGGCAAAGTGAGAAGATGGAAATGTAACAAGATGGAATGACGGCACAATAGGAAAAAAGAAACCGAAATTACTCTCTCTTGCATTCGCTCGCCCACTCGCTCATACTAAAAAGCACTATACAAAAGTACAAAGACACTGTGTTTGGTTCAAAGACAATAAACTGAGATTTCGCCACTCTGCAGATTGAGAACGTCTGGGCCGACGCTGTGCGAAAAAAAAGAATGCCTTCGTCCAAGAATAAAACTGAAACTAAAGCAACACAAGGGCTTCAAAGTCAAATAAAAACACTCATTAAGATGAAACAACTCGCTCAATAGACTAATCAATGCTTTATTCTGTTATCAAAACCTTCACAATCGCTAGGAGTGAGTTAATGGAAGGACACAAATTCAATTCTGTTCAGCACTTCAGTCTTTGAAACATCTTCACATATGGCAAAGTTGACTGAAACGTATTAATTCTGGCCTTATATTATGATTTAAGTTTCTTAAAGGCCAGTTCCCAATGAAGCAGAAAAACCTTGGCATAAAAATACATTTGTATGGACTTTCGTTTTGAAAGGCCATTTCTAGTTTTGTGTTTATCAGCTAAAAGTAATGAAAGCTTTAGCGATAGTTCTGCCAGGAAGACTGGTATGTCACATCATTCATAATAATTATCCTGTCAGCCTATAATGACCAAGCGCACTACATATAAGCCCATCTAAACAATCTGTTTCGCTGTTCTCAGGTGACGTTAAGGAAGTTTCCCTTCATCCTCCCCACCACTACCAGGATGGCCTCGTCTCCACTCAGGGGTTGGCTTCGCCCTGCCTTTATCTTCAGGCAGGATCTGCCAGCTCATCCAGTGTTCTGCACCATAGACGGGGCTTACGCCAAAGTACTTTATGAAAGGACAGTAACGAACTTACATTTATCCAAACAATTCACAATAAATTTAAGTCTTTTACCTTAAGTCTTTCTGGTAGAAACCTTGTTCTCTGGGTTCAAATACAAGTTATATTCTGCTCACACTGTGATTGAGACATTGGTTTTAGGGGGCACCTTCCCCCTAAACCTCGCTCTCAACTAGGTCAAAGCACCAGTGTAACCCATTCCATTCTTCTCACACCACTCTCAAAGGATGGGAGGACATGGGAGGCAGACAAAAAAATGGATTCATCGTGATTCTTTCTCTAGCCATTCTGAATCATTCTCAAAAAATTTTAATCGACTCTGTATTCAAATTAGATCAGGAAGGGGCATGTAGGTATGATGCGAGTTTGCCTAATTCCATAAATTCTTGCTGCGTCACAAATCAACCTTGGGTCGGTGTGTGACCGGCTTCAGAATCACTAAAGAATGTGGACAAGGTGACATGTGTATTACTATGCTTAAAAGACTCCAATATCATTTTCTAATATATTTTTATATACTTTAAACATTTTTGATTTCAAGACATTTCTTTGTAAAAAATGACAAACAAACTAAAAAGAACAGTTTTTGGGATGACTGGTTTTTGTAATCTGACATTTCAGTGTTACATTCAGATCTTGTTCATCCTGAATGTAACTTTATTAATAAAATAAAACGTTTTAAGATAGTCGTACCATCATACATATATTCCAATAATCATCAAAAAAATCATATAAACTCCAATTATGATTAAAATCTAAAGTTGGAAAGATGTTGCATAGCTGAACAAACTGGAAAATTTGTAGGTCAATAATCGTTTTTGAGACTACCACAATTGGAATTGGAGTCAGATTGAATCATGAAGTCCTTAACGATGTTCACCCCAAAAACTCACCTTTCTAATACCACTAAAGCCTTGGCACCAATTTTCCTCTGATTCTACCTGCACGTGCCAAGTTCCAACCAATGTCTACAACAAGAGAGGTGGACAAAGATGCTAAATACCACAGTCTCTAGTGTCCATAACATTAGTGTGTCTCTTGAGTAGTGTTGGGGTGTAACGCATTACAAGTAATGCAAGTTACGTAATAACATTACTTTTGTAAGTAACGAGTTAAGTAACTGTAACGCCACGTCAGCAGAGGGAGCCCTCACCTGATTACTGACACGGTTCCGCTTCCTCTGCACTCACTTCCTGTTTGGTGAGCATTTCAGTGAGGACTCGGACACTGGCTGCATCCGAAACTGCATACTTCCATACTATATAGTATGCTAAAATCAGTATGTGAGCCGAGTAGTATGTCCGAGTTCATAGATTTTGAAAATCAGTATGCAAGAAGTACCTGGATGACCTACTACTAGATTCTGAAGTGTGCATCCCATGCAGGCTGCGCTATCCCATGAAGCCCCACGAGAGAATTCATGAATGGGAGTAAAGTGACGCAACTCATGAGGGTAGGTCACGTGTTCATGCCTCCCATTCATGAATTCTCTCGCGGGCATCATGGGATAGCGCAGCGTGCATGGGATGCACACTTATGGCACAGCCATATCACCCTGCAGCCCAAGACCGGTTACACACTGAAGCTAAGCAGGGCTGAGCCTGGTCAGAACCTGGATGGGAGACCACATGGGAAAACTTTTACTGTTGGAAGTCGTGTTAGAGAGGTCAGCAGGGGGTGCTCAACCTGTGGTCTGTGTGAGTCCTAATGCCCCAGTGAAGGGGACACCATGCTGTCAGTGGGCACTATCTTTTGGATGATACGTTAAGCCGAGGTCCTGACTCTCTGTGGTCATTAAAAATCCCATGGCACTTCTTGTAAAGAGTAGGAGTGTAACCCCGGTGTGCTGCCCAAATTCCCTCCATTTACTCATCATGGCCTCCCAATCATCCACATCCACCGAATTGGCTGTATCACTGTCTCTCCACTCCACCTATACATACCTGTCAACACTCCCCCCCACCCCCCACAACCAATAAATTTAGTTAAATTGACAAGCTTACATAAAGCGTAGTGCGAATATAAAATACCCCATTTATTTACCATAAGCTGTTAAACAAACAGAAATGGTAGAACGCGATGACGTCAGTAATATGCAAATTAGCGTATGACGTAATCCTCCCCGTCATATGCTAATATGAGGGGGGGGTGTCTCCCGGAATTTACGAACCAAATGTTGGCAGGTATGCACCTATAGCTGGTGAGTGGTAAGTGCACTAGCGCCGTTGTCCTGTGGCTGCCGCCACATCATCCAAATGGATGCTGCACCTTGGTGGTGGTGTGGAGAGACCCCTTTCATGATCGTAAAGCTCGTTGGGTGTATGGCCATACACGATAAATGTGCTATAGAAAATACACATTACACATGACAAAATGGTGGATGTAGTACATCCAAATTCCATTCTGCTCACATTCATACTGTATAGAACGTACTTTTCTAACGGCCAAGTAGTACGTTTAAATTCAAATGCAGTACCTACTGAGTAGTAGGTGGTTTCAGACACAGCCACTGTTAACTTTGCGAAGTATTGCCAGTTTACCTGCTTAAATGTGCAGTGTTCCATGTGACTTTCCTGACTGCTTTCTTGTGTATGACCCAGCCTGTTTATCTCACGTACATTCTTTGGTTTTGCCCTATTGCTCTGTTTTGAACTTATTGTTATAACCTTGACCCATTGCCCACCTTATTACTCACGCCTTTTGGATCTGTGTATGTTGAAAGATTTGGACTGCTCATTTTGTTATGACACTCTGCCTGTTTTCACGTTTATGTCTCTGTGCAAGTCTTTGATTAAACGTCTGCAAATGAATTCTAATGCCGCCTCAGCGTTTTCGTTACAGTAACGTATTACTTAAACCTCTTAAGGCCCAAGGTGTTTTTCTACATGCATTTTTTATTTCTCTTTGCTATTCGGGCTTATTGGAACCTAATTAGAATAAAAATCTAAGTATCATCTTTTGATATGATGTACTTTTAGAGAAAAATGATGTCTATATATGTGGACTCGTGGTCCTAATTTACATAAAACACTTTTTCCCGAATTTTCTTTTATGCATATTTAACATAGAATTCTTTTTTTTTTTAACTTGCTTTGACTATCAGAGAGTAAAAACATTTTTTTTTTCCATTTTGGACAGTTAAAATAGGGTTTGGGACATTTCATATGCTGCAAAACAGTTGCAGGATGACACTGTATATCTGTAACAGAATATAAAACATTCAAAGTTTTTTAAATAGCCACTTAAGGGCTAAAAATGTGCTGTCCACGTATGTGGACACTCGGCCCTAGCAGGTTATAAAAAAAGCAATAATATTTGACTTACTTTTAAACAAATGTAATACATTTAATTATTTAGCATTTCAAAAATGAATGGCTGAATTAAAATGAATGTCGTCACATTGAATCACGCACTCGATGACAGAATGCAGGATCGGACAGAAACAGATGGTAGCGCCTTACAATTCTGCGATGGAAAATTCTTATTATTCTAAACACACGGAAGAAAAGATTATTGGAAGGTTATATAAGGGGATTGTCTCAATGGACAGGGATTCTACTTCACTAATAAGACAAAAAGTACAAAAGTAGCAAACACGTTGCTTTAAACTTTCATTAATCTCTATATATGGCATTTATAGCTCTGGGCTCAGGATGTTCTCAGAAGATAACATTATCCTACATTACTATTTTTTTAAAGGTATAAATAAAGGTTACAGAGTGTGTTGTGAATTGCAGAGCTCCTCTATTTAAACAAAAAGTAGTTCTGAAAAAGATCAAGCCTCAGCAAAGGTAATGAAAAGTAACTCAAAAGTAAAGTAACACATTACTTACCATAAAAGTATCTAAGTAACTCAACTAGTTTCCTTTTTAGGGAATAACTCAATATTGTAATCCTACTTTCAAAAGTAACTTTCCCCAACACTGCTCTTGAGGCCAAGGGAATTGAGGTTTACTCACACAGTTGAATTTAACCCGTAAAACCTCAATACCATCCAAACCACAGCACCAACATACTTTGGTTTCTACTACCAAAGAGTGGAGTTCAAAGCACCACTATGTCTCCATGATAGAATTTAGGCATTATAAAAAAGATGCTAAAGAAGACGGACTGCTAGCGTGTCTCTTGAGGCCAGGATAGATAGATTTAAATGTGCTGCTGCTAATAGTTGGCTTTCAAACCCTCACTTCACCAAAATAACCCCTCTATTTGTATTTACAATATATAGAAATGTTTCAGGCATGCTGAAAGAGAAAAATAACACTACAGCCTTTTGCATCAGTTGCTAGTATGTCCCTTTAGATGTTTACTCACACAGCTCCCAATAATTACACTTTTTATTCACTAGTTATCCCTTAGTCATACTCATCCCCATAAACCTCAATACCATCTAAGCCACTGCACCAATGTAATCCCTCTGATTCTACCTTTGCATGTCAAGAAGGGCTAAAAAGTAAAGGGAATGGGAGGTGAACACACTTAAAAGAAGGATAAGGACTACAGATCTTAGCAACAGTCGCTAATGTATCTTGAGGCCAAAACAAATAAGGTTTACTCCACAGATCCCAATAGTTAAATCTCTGCTAAGCTCATCTCCAGAAACTTCAATATCATCTATGGATTGGGAGGTAGGCGCACTAACAAGGACGCTTAAAGGATTAGTTGACCCAAAAATGAAAATTCTTTTATTAATTACTCATTACTGTGTTGTTCTAATCCCCTGAGACCTTCTTTCATTTTTGAAACACAAATTAGGATATTTTATAATAAAGCTCTCCGGCCTTTTTAGACAGCAAGGGTCATGAGATGTTTAAAGTCCAAAAAAGGAACCAAAAAGGCTGTCAAAACATTACATGTAACTTCATTGGTTCAACTGTAATCATGCAAAGCTCCAAAAACACTTTTGTGTGCCAAAAAAACTGTCCAAAAAACAACTTTGTTTGCCTGTGTTTTCACTTGCTTGTTTCGTTAGGATGAGCATTTACAATGGACAGAACGACTTATTGGCAAGTCAGTAGCACAACACACATAGTAAACAACACACACCAGGACTTGACATGGCTGACGAGAGAACATAGGCGAAGAAAACAGTTTTTACAGGTTTTTTTGTTCTTGCATTTAAAATTGGCACATACTGTCACTGACTACATTTACATGAACATCAGTAATCGAATTATTTTGCCTTAATCTGAATAAGACAATATTATGATTAAGGTTTTTACAAAAGATTTTAATGTTCCTTTTATGATCTCGTTTTACATGTTATAGCTCATAATCCGATTAACGTCATTGCATCACCACGCAATTCATATTTCCTCAGCAGTTTCATGTAATTTCGGGAGTTTCATTTTTAATTTGTCGACTTTAACTGCAGTTTGGGACTTTCACTTTCATTCTGAAACATTTCATACATGCCCCCCTGTGACAAACGAGATAATGGATGCGAGTATGAACTGCTAGAAGAGTTTTGTTTTAATGGAATTTTATAACGCAAACCATATAGGGAAAAAAAAAACTCAGCATTTCATGATGCAGGTGTCTGTGGTCCTTGACTGACTCAGTAGATGCAGAAAATAGTGTCAAACAGCCGTGTGTGTATAGACTGTCCTGTCGCAAAATGCTATCCTACACGACAGTAATAGTTTGGTTAAGGTGTTTACATGTCTGTAATCCACTTCAATAATGCAACTAAACTCCACTCCACATGTCTTAAAGGGCACCTAGTTTACCCCTTTTTCCAGATTTAATATACGTCTTTTGTGTCTCCAGAATGTGTCTGTAAAGTTTCAGCGCAAAACACCCATCAGATTATTTATTATACCTTTCAGAAGTTTGTATTTTATAGCTCTAAGCATCAGGTAGCGGTTTTTGTGAACTGTGCCTTTAATGCTAGTCCTCCCCGCCCACCGATCCCACTTGCTTGTCAGTGTGCCTTAATCTCCGCCCTTGGCGTCAGACAACAGTCAGACATGAAGGAAGCAGCTCTCACGTAACGTTTGTGAGAAATACTACAGTAAGAACTTTACCAATGAGTATTTGATGTATTTGTTGTGGAGTTGCAACGATGAGTCACACACAATGTCATTACAAAGTTCAAACACACACACAGATACACACACACACACACAGACAGCGCGTGCGTTTAGCTTTGCACTGTTTTTGCACGCAAATGTGACAGGATACACATTAATATCCACTGCTGTATGAATATCCGTTATGTTAATGTACAAAATAAACCTGATTTAACATCAACAAACCGGGATTGAAGCGTCTTCTTTTATAATTGTTCTGACACGCGGCTGTGGTGATAAAGTAAAGCTGAAGTAAATCGCTGTAATTCATTACACACGTGCACTGTTTTAAAAACATTTTAAACTTGTAAAACTCATTCTTGATCACATTTGATGATGATTGATGCAAACTGAACAGATCTTTTATTCCCGGTTGCTTTGCGCATGTCCTGTCTTGTTAATATGATTATACGCATTACTACGGAGACATGTTAATACACAGCTGTCAATCAATTCGGTGGGTGGGGAAACCGCACTTCTACTTCAAGTTGCGGTCGGCCTCAAAATGGGAGGGATATGGGTCCTATTTTAACGTCAAAAAATAAAAAAAAAGAGACTTTTTGTGTTTCTATCACCCCAATATGACTGTGGACACACTATACCTACACACAGTTCTGTCCAAACATTTAAAAAAATATGCTTTTCACCATAGGTGCCCTTTAATTTGATTTCTGTTTAGTTCTGTTGAAAATTAGATTATTGGTGGCCATGTAAACATACTCAATGTCTACATATCTAACACATTATACTGATGTACATGATGTCACCTTCTTCTAAGATTGCCGTATTAGGTGTTTACATAGTGTAACAATAATGGAGGTATTTTAAGAAGTTGGGATTTTGAAACCTGTTATCAAATTATGCAAATGGCAAATATGCCATTGTCGAATAAACAAACAGGTAAAACACATTAAAAAGTTCCAAGTTTTTGACTGAAAATATTGTATAAATAGCATTTAAAACGTTATCTCTGTCAATCTAAAGTTATATATATACATAAAATCAACATACTGTAGGCTCATTCTGAAAACATAGTCCTATATACATTTCTTGAGAACGTGAATTATGTAGCCGCACGTATGGGTGCATTTCGTCTTTAAAATGAACGCTACGGGGCGGTATGACGACTGACCACTTACCTCTGTATGGACGGCTTTCCCACTGTTACCAGTTTGTCCAGTAGCTTTCAGCGTACTTTGGTGGACTTGAGATGCAGAGAAGAGTTGACCGTGACAACAGGGTTTGAGTCTGGCGAAGAACGGTTCCAGAAAGCAGGTAAGACAAAAACGAAAAACAAAAAATAAAATAAACAAGTAAATAACAGGGTGAGAATGTGGTAAAATTTGAAAACGTGGTAAAAATCATGGGCTTTTCTTTTCTGGATTGCTTCTTAAAACTGTGGGTTGTGTTTAGGGAAGTGGGTGGATGCTGGTCAATCGGTTCTTTTTAAAACACTATCGGTTGGGTTTAGATAAGGGAGTGTTTGGGGGATCGGTCGGTTGGTCGGTCAGTCAGTTGACAGCAGCCTCTGGTGGATTTACATGAGAAGAGCAGGTGCAAATGGCACTCGTTAGAGAAATTTGAGAACTCAAAAAGCATACACAGCGGCCTCTGGTGGATTCGCTAAAACAAAAACTGCAAAAAATGTACCTCCTGGGATGTATTTGACACTCTCCAGAAATGTATATAGGGCCATGTTTTCAGAATGAGTCTGAGTTGCATAAAATGGTTTAGATGCTGCATTTTGCAATGCACTGATACTGTACGTTGATATCGAACACTTGACATATATGATTACAAATACAAATGAGATCCTAATATATTTCTCCATTAAGTGAGTGATTCCTTAATTATGGATCGATTTGCTTAGACTTTCCCTTTCATTCAGCAAACACACTGACAGTTATTTCAACTCATTCAGGGCAAATGCAATCATAAAAGCAATATATTAAAAACGTTCACAAACATGCAAATGTTGCTACTTACTTGCACAGACTGCTTTGTTACAGGAAATTGGCCTTCATAAGATATGATAAATGAGAGAGCTTAAGATGACCTGAATTTAGAAATGTGTCTAAAAAAACATTTACACATCGCGCTCATCTTCCTGAGGTGTCTCCAGAAAGGAAACAAATGACGAGAAAATAATAGGAAAAAATAAATAGATAAAGAAGAAGAAAGATTTGTCCTTGAGCGAAAAAAAAAAAAGATAATAAAAACCAGGAGACCAAATAATAACTCTTTTCATAATGTGAAGAAAACAGGAAACGAGAGGTAAGAGGAACAGACAGCAACTAAGAGTCCTTGAAGGAACAAGAGTGCTTTAGTTTACACAAATTTTTGCACACTGAAAAACCTTGTCACTCTGAACCCAAGTGCATCTTACTGAAGAAAACAACAACTCTCCATTAAAAGAACTGCACTCCTTGTGGACACAGGAAGATATATTTGTCTTATTTGAGCATTAGAAAAACCCCATTAATCCAACACAGGCACAGGGGCTAATATCAGAGCGGATATCTCTGGTCAGAGTATTACATTAAGCTTGGAGGACTTCAGCGCAAGCTAGGGGTCATATGGGATTCCAGAGCTTTTTTAGACTTTACCACAGATACCATCGACACGATTTCTATGGAAACAAATGACCTTTACAAAGTATTATTCCTATAATTACCAACGGCTGCAACATCTGCTGCGGCATCCAGGGATTGCTTGCAACAATACAGTAGGTGGTGATCCAACGTGTCCTCAGTTATTCACAGACATATTTGTTTAGACTTACAGGATATTATATTTCAAAATGCACAGGTCTCATCTAATACTTCTTTAGTTTTTAATTAAAAAGGTAGCTTCATGTTTATTTTTATTCCATCTGCACCCTATTTTGCTTATTTGTTGTTTGCATGTGTGTTAGAAAGCCTGAGGGGGAAAAAAATTCAGTCCTGCCTGTTGCTTGCAGCCCAAATCATGCTTATTTCCCCATCTTTCTGCCGTGGGGGAAGAAAGGGAAAGGAAGGGTTATGTAAATAATGGAAAAGGGTAATGGGCCTTTAAATACATTATTAAACTACAGGTGTCTGTGAGAAAACGCAGACATGCAGATAAGGACACAAACACATTTTCAGAGGTTTTCTGAGTCTCTAGCCCAAAGCTTCTCAGATCTTCAATATCTCTTTATTGTGCTGTTTTTATTTTCTTAGGGGCCTAGTATCTCCAAACAGTCCATTTCCCATGCACAAACATTGTAAATAAAGGACAAAAGTATTTCTAATAGGCTCTCTCAGACGGCATAACATGATGTGGGTGTTGCTATGAATATATTGTTTACATAGAAGTAATACTAAATTAAGTAATAAATCAACTGAGGTAATGCAATTCATTAAAGACTTCAAAAGTTTTACAGTGGTAGGATTTTTATTTTTTTTTAGATTTCTTCAGTTCTGTCACTCTAGGCTGTATTATACATAAAAAACAGTAATATTGTTAAATATTTTTACTTTACATACTTAAACATAACTATTTTCTGTGAATATACTGTAAAATGTTGTCTGATTTACAGATGAATTTTCAGCATCATTACGCCACTCTTCAGTGCCATATGAGCCTTCAGAAATCATTCTAACTTGCTGTTTTGCTGCTCAAGAAACATTTATTATTCATGTGACACTGAAGACTGGAGTAATGATGTTGAAATTCATCTCTAAGTTACATGAAAAAATGTTGAATGTATTCAAAAATAAAATAGTATTTTATTTTAAATAGTAAAAGTGAGCAAAAAAGATTGATGTTTTTGATGCAATATTTATTTGAATTCTTATCTTTATTCTTATCTTTAAATGACAGAATTTACTGTAAAATAACGGACGTTAAATTACAGAAATTTACCGGAAATTAAAATTTAAGGAATTTTTCTGTAATTTGATGTTCGTTATTTTACGGTAAATTTCTGTAATTTAACGTCTGTTAGTTTATGGTAAATTTCTGTCATTTCATGGCTGTTATTTCACGGTAAATTTCTGTAACTTAATGGGCGTTATTTTACGGTAAATTTGAAGAGTTTGGTTGCAAAACGCGATAAACGCCATTTTTTGACATTTGGATTTTATTATTGGAAATCACTGTTCAGATGTACCTTAATCTATGTGTGAGTTGCTGCCATTAATAACATTGAAGAATGTATATTTTAGGCCTACTTTAAAATGTATTTTTTCACAAAACGCGATATCCGCCAGACCAGTTTCTTTACAAAGTGCAATATCACGGTTATAGACAGGGCTGGAGCAATAGAATCGAGAAACAGCACGACTGACAAAGATAACTGTGTTAGCGCGAGCAGGTGAATACCGAATGAGAGGATGATCACTCGCGCCAAAAGCTGATGTGATGGCTGTTTGAAACTAAAATTAAAATTTCTGTAATTTAACGTACATTATTTTAAAGTTAAATAACTGTTTTTTTACAGTGTAGTGTTCTGAAGATTAACACACATTTGAAAGAACATGAGAGTGAACACATGAAAAACATGACAGAACTTCTAATATAGTTCTAATATAGTAAAAAAAATTTGAGAGCTAGAGTGCATTGGAATTTAAGCTGGATGGTTCCTTGCATAAAACGTCCAAATTGTATCGAAAAACATGTAGGTCATAGGTCATGTTTTTTTGTTTGTTTGTTTGTTAGTCATTATATGTTTTCAGAAATTGCTGGGTGAAATTCATAGAGTTTTGCATTAATATAGGGCTAAATTATTCAAAAATACTTGCATAATACTTGCATTCTAATACTGATAGGTATATTTGATTGTTAAAAGGATAGTTCACCCAGAAATCGACATGGTTACAAACCTTCAGGAGTATCTTTTTGTTGTTGATGTCGAATTTTGAAGCATTTTGAAAGCCACTGACATCGATTGTAAAGAAAAAATACTATGATAACAATTTAGTTTAGGTCACAATTCATGTCATTAACTACTGGCTTATTACCTGCCTATATTAACTGTTCATAAGTAGGGGAGGCACGGTGGCTAAGTGGTTAGCACTGTCGCCTCACAGCAAGAAGGTCGCTGGTTTGAGTTCCAACTGCATCAGTTGGCATTTCTGTGTGGAGTTTCCACCAGGTGCTCCGGTTTCCCCCAAAATCCAAAGACATGCGCTATAGGTGAATTGAAGAAACTAAATTGTCCATAATGTATACGTGCGTGTTTGAATGTGAGAGTTTATGAGTGTTTCCCAGTACTGGGTTGTGGCTGGAAAGGCATCCGCTGCGTAAAACATGTGCTGGAATAGTTGGCGGTTCATTCCGCTCTGGCAACCCATGATAAATAAGGTAAATAAGGGACTAAGCCAAAGGAAAATGAATGACTGTTCATTAGTAGTTATAAATATGATCTTATTCTGCAATCCTAATAGTACCCAAAACCAAAACCCAACTTCTACTCTACCAACTATTAATAAATGGCTAATTAGTTGTTTATTAATCTAGTACTGTTAGTTTATTGTTTGTTAATACCGTAAATTGTGATCTGAAGTGTTACCAAAACCATGAAAGCTATCGTATATCAGTTTGAAACATGCTTCAAACTATCTTTTTTATATTCAGCAGAAGAAGAAAAAAACTTAAACAGGTTGGGTTAGTAAATCATGACCGAATTTTCATTTATGTGTGAAATATCCCTTTAACTGTAACTATTCTTTCTGCACACACCTGTTTCTGTGTGTGATGAGCGCAGCTGTGATTTGGGCTGATGTTGAAGAATCGTGGCCCGTGTTTGACCTTGACTCTTCACTCAGGTGGAACACACCCTCAGACGAGTTCTTCACATCACTCCTTCCCTCAGGGACACAAGAGATTGTTTTTCCATGTTTCTCCTTGTTTTCCACATCTCTCCACTTCTCGCTCCCTCTTGCTTTCCTCCTTCAATTAATCCCACAGAGACTACCAAGGAGAAGAAGGAGAGAGCAAGAGAAGCAAAAGGAGAGAAATAACGAATGACGATCTTCCACGGCATGATACCACCACTCAAGTGGCCATTAGCGCAGCTCGCTCAATCTCTTTAATGAACTGATCAGACCTAATGACTCCCAAACACACCCTCCCTTTATGCAGACAGATGTAGTGGGTGGGATATACAGATTAAAGATGCGTGATTGGTGGAGAGGAACCGACAGGGCTGAGAAAAATAAAACAAAGCTTTTGTTTTTCGCTTTTTTGCTCCCTAGAAAAGTCCACTTGGGTAGTTTGTTTTCATATTTGAACTCTAATGGAGGCTAATTAGTTTCAAAGAATCAATTCTCTCATAATTACCCATGAATCAGGGCTAAATATGAGAATGGATACAATAAAAAGTAAGCAAAGCTGGCCATTTGTCCTACTCTAGAACATCATTACAGCACATAGGGCAGAACAAAGCATTTTTCCCAATCTCTATCTGTCTCACTCACTAGCGAATCATACTTATTGGATGGAGTTTGACAGTAAACAGTTTGGGTATTAGGATGGATGCCGCTGGAAGTCAATTTCTGGTCTCTCTCCGGCACACCTCCATAATTTCCATCGTCTCTTTGGTCTGTGAGTGCTGATCCAGGTGTGATGGTCGTCATCTTTCTTTGGTGCAGAGAATGAAGTCACCTTTCGGCGATTTTTCTGGCCATACTTTTTTCCGGGAACACAAGCGAACACTGATTACTCAGCGGCATAGATTATGACAGGCCAATTTCTGTGAGCAACAACAACAAGACATCACGGTCACGATTAAGAAGAGAGAGAAGAAGAGGGAGAAATGCAAAAGGGTGGATTTGAAAAGAGTGAGGGGGAGCAGGTGAGAAATTAGAAGATGGAAAGGAAATAAACACTAGAGAAAAACAAGATAACTGAATAGTCAAGGACGAGTGGAGCCGGGTAAAGAAAGAGCCACGAAGAAAAGGAAGAGAAAAGATCAGAAAGAGGTCATGGAGATGGCAGGAGGAATCAGAGGAGAGAGAAAAATGTGGTGTAATAGAAGGAGAGATAGAAATTACATTGCAGAAATGATGAGATATAATATTGATTTTAAAAATCAGAAATTAAAAGGAAAAAAAATATATATATAATGAGGTAAATTATTATCAGTTTTAAAATAAAGCAAGAAGTATCTGATCAAATAAAATAAACAAATTAAAAAAATTAATTAAAATAAGCAAAATGTAAAATATATTAATATATATTAACAGGGCTTTACATTAACACCCGGCAACCAAATGCGGGTAGATTTTAGCTGTGGCGGGTAAGACTGTCATCTCCACTAGCCACTTTGGCAGGTTGAAAAGCATTTTTAAATTGTAGTTTTCTTAAAAGCAGGGTTTGACAATAAGGATGGCCCAATATTCATGCAAATGCGATCTTAGAATCGAGAAGCAGCATGACTGACAAAAATAATTGTGTTCGTACGGGAAAAAGAAAGCCGGTTGATTACCGAATGAGAGTGGAATGGATGGATATTCACTCACACCAACAGTTGATGTGATGTGCGCGACTGTTTAAAACACGTGCGCACTCCCGTTTCCTTGCTTGAAACAACCGGTGCCTGGAAACGCAACTGTGATCGGTTCTCTTTCAAATAGACTACACAAAAAGTTGTTCATGCACTCACAGTCCTGCTGCTTTCAAGAGCTACATATTGGTCTTTTTGTAAGCAGCACCGGTTGCTTTCGCTTTAACTATTATTTAAACAGGATATAGGATATTAACTTCCTATTTATGTGTATAATTGGTGTTAACTGTTTTTTTTTTAGAAATATTTTGTTAAATAAAATATATAACATACACCTATATTTTGCTTGTTTTGACACATTATTTAAAATTTGTGGCTTAGAAATAAATATTTATTTATTTTTAGTGTGGTCAGAGATAAATTTGGTAAATCCTTTGAGCTCTGAAAAGTCATATGAAATAAAAACTAATTGTAATACAACATTATGAAACCATGACCCATGTGCTTATGCTCACTGAGCAAGCTCATACACAACATACACAAAAAGTGACATGAATGAGGAGGCATGTGGACATTACACAAAATCTAAATCAAGTAATTTTAGCATGTCAAAGTCATATATATGCATATAAAATATATTTTCCCAACAACAAAATTGTGGCTAGTGAAAATGGCAAGTGGCTAGTAATGTTGGAAAACTACTAGCCACACTGGCTGGTGATCAAAAAAGTTAATGTCAAGCCCTGTATATTAATACTATATACATTTCTGGAGATCGCAAATTATGTAGCCAGAAGTAAAGATCTGCGTGGGACTGAATTTTTAATCCTGCTCCTGCCAGGTTTTAATCAGCACCCGACCACTCCCGCTGTATATTCAGCCTTTGTTCACCTGCTGCCCGACCCGCCCTGTTTCTGTGACCAAGGGTGTGACACTGACAGCAGAGTTCGGATCCACATGCAGGTTTATTGAGGAGGTCAGGCAAGCAATGGTCAACACGGGTGCAAACAAAAGTATGAAGGCAATCCAGAATCGTAGTCAAAGTAACAGGCAAGAGGTCAGATGGCTGGCGGCAGGCAGGGATAAACAGATTAACCAGGCGAGGGTAGAAACACGAAAAAACAAGACAAGAGAAACCGCGTTGTAATGTCACTAAGTGTAAACAAGACTCGCCGACTAGAGTGAGTGTATGTGCTGCTTAAATAGTGAGTGTAATCAGTCCTTGACAATCCTCCAGTAGTGTGTGTGTGCAATCAGTCAGGATCAGGAACATGTGTGTGAGAGCGGAGTGCATGTATGGAGATGTAGTCCATAAAATGGTGGATTTGTTGTCCGTAAGCGCTGTTTTCCGTGCATGTTTTCCAGCGATCTAAGGAGAAAAGATCGCTGGTGATCGTGACAGTTTCCTATAACCGACACTAAATGTAGATCTGGTTTCCAAAATCTCACGTTAAAATTGGGTACTACCAAAAGAGTCCGTTTTGTTAGCCCTTTTGTGATGAGACATGAATGCCGTGTGACGTGCGGTGAGGTTTGTGGCTGGTGAGGCACCGACTCTTTCAAAGTCAAATTTACAAACATACACACTCAATATATTTGCCAACTACCGATTGTGTTTCATATATCATATCAGCATTATTTCTATACACAGGTACATATTGGGCCAAGGAAGAATGTAAAATGTACCGCGATTAAACATGCCTCCCAAAAACACCAGTCCAGACAGTCTATAACAAGCGACACACAGCACCACGGCGGATATGCGCACTCTCTTATTCACACACACACACAAAACACTACAGTGGATGCTCGCGCTTTCTTGCTCGCTCGCTCGCTCACGCTTTCTCTCTCTCTCCCTCTATCTCTCGAGAGCGCTATATTGTTAGAGCGCCCTCTCCCATTCACCAGAGTTACAAAACAGCTACCACGTTTTATTCGAAAAAAAAATTCCCACGCTGCAAGAAATGTGCACCTTTCTAGAAAGCAGGTAAGACAAAAACAGAAGCCAAAGAATAAAATAAACAAGTAAATAACAGGGTGAGAATGTGGTAAAATTTGAAAACGTGGTAAAAATCAGGCAAGATTGCTTTTTAAAACTGTCAGTTGGGTTTAGGAAAGTGTGTGGGCGGGTAAATCGATGCTTTTGAAAACACTATTGGCTGGGTTTAGGGAAGGAGGAGGGTGGGTCAGTCAATCAGTCAGTCAGTCAATCGGTCAGTCAGTCAATCGACAGCGGCCTCCGGTGGATTTACGTGAGAACAGCAAGCATGAATGGCACTCGCAAGAGAAGTTTGAGATCTCAAAAAGCATACACAGCGGCCTCTGGTGGATTCGCAAACAAAAAACAAAAACTGCAAAAAACATAGCTTCTGGGACGTATTTGGGGCTCTCCAGAAATGGACATAGAGGTAAGTTTTCAGAATGAGCCTGGGATAAAGAAATTTAGAATTATATTCACCTAAAAATTTACCCACCATTTACTCTCCTTCAAGTGGTTCCATATCTTAATGAGTTTCCATTTTCTGTTAAACATAAACGAATATATTTTTAAAAAGATTAGAAACTTGCAACCATTGACTTGCATAGTAGAAAAAAACAAATACTATAGAAGTCAATGGTTACAGGTTTTAAGCATTTTCCAAAAATAACTTATTTAGTCTTTAGAGAAACAGGTTTGTGTTAACCCTTTAACTGCCTGCTCTACCAAATGGTTGATCATATTTTGACTGTTTTAAATAAAGACGATAATTTTATATAATGGTTTATACTAAACCTCATTGTTGGTTTATTTACAAAATAATCAAACCAACATAATCCTTTTGTACTACTACACTGATTATGGTTTTATTGTAAAAAACAAACAAACAAGAAAACATGTTAAATGAGAATCTGAAATATTTTACCACATACTTCAAAAAATAAGGATTATTTAGTGTTCAATTTTTTTTTTATTTAGATATAGATAGATATCTATTTATTTTAGATAGATTTATTTATTTATTTTAGATAGATTTATTTATTTATTTATTTTAGATAGATTTAATAATTTATTTACTTATTTTAGATAGATTTTATATATATATATATATATATATATATATATATATATATATATATATATATATATATATATATATATATATATATATATATATTCTGATTTTTCATGGTATATGTATTAATTCTGATACTTTTACCATAAACCGACATATCAACCATTTGGTAGAAGTTGATATTTTAGAAAATATGGGATGAAAAATTTAAAAAAATGCTTGAGTGTGTTAAATAGCGACATTAGAAGTTAAGAAATGCAATCCAACAATTGTTTTCTTGGTGGCGCAGTTAGGGTAAATAATGACAGAATTTTTGTTTTGGCTGAACTATCCTTTCAATATAAAATAAAAAATATAACAAGAGGCAAATCATATAAAAATGGTTAGTGTTTAAAATAAAATAAGAATCAGAATATACTCTAGAGTGCCTCTTTCCTTCTCACACAAACACAAACACACATAATCAACAGCCCTACATTCTCTGTCTAGACCAGTGACTTCATCATCATCTTCATTTGCGCAGTAGGAAGCTCACAGCAGGATGACTGTGTGTAAACTGATGTGGATTTGAGAGAAGTATATAAAAATACCCCTTTTCACCACACCCTAAATCTTACCTCTCTTTTTCTTATCCTCATCAGCCTATCATTCTCCTTTCATACACACACACACACATAGAAGCACACACATCTTGGTCTCATCTCCTCATCAACCCCCTTCCGCCACCTCTAACTGCCCTTAACTATTGTCTCCTCACGTGTTCATCACCTCCTCTCTCAGCTCCGCTTATCTCTGTCCAACCGGTCGTCGTTCCTCCCTCCGCTGCTGTCTCCTCCGGTCCCCGGCTCCATTCATACACCCGGTCTGTGGCAGGCTTTTGGCCCCCAGCAAAGCGGTTTCAGAGCACTCTCATTTTCCCCCTGTCCTATCGCTACTGATCTGCTGTCAGTTAACCAGGCCCAAGCCGAACTCTCAGGCTGTTGCCACTGATCTCCTGTCAGTCATCCGGACCTTCCGTTAGCTTTCCTGACCATTCCCGGCTGCTTGTTATTCCGCGCAGGGAGCAATCTGTAGAATGCTCAAAATAGCAGAGTAATGGATTCCTGGCGTCACCGAGGCACTTTAATGCCCATAAGCCTGCTGGTGTGGAGAACTCTGGTCATGTACACTGCTGGGGGACACAGTGGATCTCATTTAGCAGCTCTGCATAG